>VCRD01000307.1:15610-34289 GCA_006783055.1 Trinorchestia longiramus
ACTTTTTATCAACAAAACTTTGGCATTCGCTAGCGCAAAATCAGCGACATTTGAGCAAAAACTGATATGTTTTTCGTAATCTACGAAAATACCACAATTTCCAGTTTACGTAAAATTACTTTCTATCTACGCAGGATAATTTCTATCTATAAATATTTGCTTGTGGAAAACTATTTCATGGAGTTTCGTGCAATTTCGAATTTTATAAAAAATGATAAGGGTACCTTACGTTTTTTTCAAAAATTTTAAATAATCATTTTTCATTCTTTTGTAACCCCAAATGATTGGAAAAGCATTAGGAAACACACAAAATCATGTGTTTTCATGATCTACGCACAACAATTTGCTTGTGCCATGTCGGCAGCGGGATTCGAACCCGGGTGTTCCCGCTCGCAAGCAGACTCGCTCACCAGTTGACCTAGCGCAAAATCAGCGACAATTGAGCAAAAACTGATGTGTTTTTCGTAATCTACGCACAAATATTTGCTTGTAGACACAATTTTATGGAGTTTCGTGCAATTTTTCATTTCATAAAAAATGATAAGGATACCCTCTTACGTTTTTTTCAATAATTTTATATAAATCATTTATCCTTATTTTGCCCCCAAAATGACTGGAAAAGCTTTAGGAAATACACAAAATCAAGTGTTTTTCGTGTTCTACGCACAACAATTCGCTTATAGGCACAATTTCATGGAGTTTTATGCAATTTTGAATTTTACAAATAATGATAAGGGTACTCCCCTTACGTATTTTTTCAAAAGTTTTATATGAATCATTGTACATTATTATGCACCCAAAATGATTGGAAGTTCATTAGAAAACATATTAGAGCAGCAATTTCCGTAAACCACAGTTTAAAATACCACAGTTTAAAATACCACAATTTCCTATTTACGTCAAATTACTTTTTACCAACAAAACTTTGGGATTCGCTAGCGCAAAATCAGCGAATATTGAGCAAAAACTTATGTGTTTTTCGTAATCTACGCACAAATATTTGCTTTTAGACACAATTTCATGGAGTTTCGTGTAATTTTTCATTTTATAAAAAATATAAGGATACCCCCTTACGTTTTTTTCAATAATTTTTAAATCAATCATTTATCATTATTTTGCCCGCAAAATGACTGGAAAAGCTTTAGGAAATACACAAAATCAAGTGTTTTTCGTGATCTACGCACAACGATTCGCTTTTAGGCACAATATCATGGAGTTTTGTGCAATTTTGAATTTTACAAAAAATGAGAAGGGTACCCCCTTTACGTATTTTTTCAAAAATTTTATATGAATCATTTTACATTATTAGGCACCCAAAATAATTTGAAGCTATTTAGGAAACACATTTGATCAGAAATTTCTGTATAACGCAGTTTAAAATACGACAATTTCAGGTTTACATAAAATTACTTTTTACCAAGAAAATTTTGAGACTCGCTAGCGCAAAATCAGCGACAATTGAGCAAAAACTGATGTTTTTCGTAATCTACGCACAAATATTTGCTTGTAGACACAAGTTCATGGAGTTTCGTGCAATTTTTCATTTTATAAAAAATGATAGGGATACCCCCTTACGTTTTTTTCAATAATTTTATATCAATCATTTGTCATTATTTTGCCCCCAAAATGACTGGAAAAGCATTAGGAAATACACAAAATCATGTGTTTTTCGTGACCTACGCAAAAAGATTCGCTTATAGGCACAATTTCATGGAGTTTTATGCAATTTTGAATTTTACAAATAATGATAAGGGTACTCCCCTTACGTATTTTTTCATAAGTTTTATATGAATCATTGTACATTATTATGCACCCAAAATGATTGGAAGTTCATTAGAAAACATATTAGAGCAGTAATTTCCGTATACCACAGTTTAAAATACCACAATTTCCTATTTACGTCAAATTACTTTTTACCAACAAAACTTTGGGATTCGCTAGCGCAAAATCAGCGAATATTGAGCAAAAACTGGTGTGTTTTTCGTAATTTACGCACAAATATTTACTTGTAGACACAAGTTCATGGAGTTTCGTGCAATTTTTCATTTTATAAAAAATGATAAGGATACCCCCTTACGTTTTTTCAATAATTTTATATCAATCATTTATCATTATTTTGCCCCCAAAATGACTGGAAAAGCTTTAGGAAATACACAAAATCAAGTGTTTTTCGTAATCTACGCACAACAATTCGCGTGTAGGCACAATTTCATGGAGTTTTGTGCAATTTTGAATTTTACGAAAAACGATAAGGGTACTCCCTTACTTTTTTTGCCAAAATTTTTATATAAATAATTTTACGTTATTTTGCACGAAAAATGATTGGAAGTGCATTAGGAAACACATTAAATCAGACATTTCCGTAGAACACAGTTTAAAACGTCACAATTTCCAATTTACGCGAAATTACTTAGTCCAACAAAACTTTGGAATTCGCAAGCGCAGAATCTGGTAAATTTATGCAAAAACTGACGTGTTTTTCGTGATCTACGCACAATTAATTGATTGTAGACGCAATTTCATAGAGTTTTGTGCAATTTCGAATTTTTTAAAAAATGACAAGGGTACCCCTTTACTTTTTTTCAAAAATTTCAACATATATAATTTTACGTTATTTTGCACGCAAAATGATTGGAAGCGTTTTAGGAAACACATTAGATCAGAGATTTGCTTACAACACAGTTTAAAAGGCCACTATTTCCAGTTTACGCCAAATTCCTTTTTACCGACAAAACTTTGGAATTCGCTAGCGCAATAATCAGATAAAGTTGTGCAAAAACTAATGTGTTTTTCGTGATCTACGCACAAATATTTGCTTTTAGACGCAATTTCATAAGGTTTTGCACAATTTCAAATTTCTAAAAAAATGACAAGGGTACTACCCTACTTTTTTTCCAAAATTGTTTTATAAATAATTTTACGTTATATTGCACGCAAAATGATTGGAAGTGCATTAGGAAACACATTAAATCAGAGATTTCCGTACAACACATTTTAAAACGCCACAATTTCTAGTTTACGCAAAACTCCTTTTTACCAATAAAACTTTGGATATCGTTAGCGCAAAATCAGACAAAGTTGTGCAAAAACTAATGTGTTTTTAGGGATATAGGCACAAATGTTCGATTGTAGACACAATTTCATAGAGTTTTGTACAATTTCGAATTTTCAAAAAAATGATTAGGGTACCTCATACTTCTTTTTCCAAAATTTTTATATATATAATTTTACGTAATTTTGCACGAAAAATGATTTGTAGTGCATTAGGAAACACATTAGATCAGAGATTTTCGTACAACACAGTTTAAAAGGCCACAATTTCCAGTTTACGCAAAATTACTTTTTACCAACAAAACTTTGTAATTAGCTAGCGCAAAATCAGATAAAGTTGTGCAAAAACTAATGTGTTTTTCGTGATCTACGCACAAATATTTGCTTCTAGACGCAATTACATAGGGTTTCGCACAATTTCGAATTTTTAAAAAAAATGATAAAATTTTTATATAAATAATTTTACGTTATATTGCACGCAAAATGATTGGAAGTGCATTAGGAAACATATTAGATCAGAGATTTGCGTACAACACATTTTAAAACGCCATAATTTCCAGTTTACGCAAAATTACTTTTTACCATCAAAACTTTGGAATTCGCTGGTGCAAAATCAGCTAAAGTTGTGCAAAAACTAATGTGTTTTTCGTGATCTACGCACAATTACTTGATTGTAGGCGCAATTTCATAGAAATTCGCACAATTTCGAATTTTCAAAAAAAATACTTTGTTTGCCAAAATTTTTATATAAATAATTTTACGTTATTTTGCACGAAAAATGATTGGAAGTGCATTAGGAAACACATTAAATCAGACATTTCCGTACAACACAGTTTAAAACGTGACAATTTCCAATTTACGCGAAATTACTTAGTCCAACAAAACTTTGGAATTCGCTAGCGCAAAATCTGGAAAATTTGTGCAAAAACTGACGTGTTTTTCGTGATCTACGCACAAATACTTGGTTGTAGACACAGTTTCATAGAGTTTCGTACAATTTCGAATTTTCAAAAAAATGATAAGGGTACCTCATACTTCTTTTTCCAAAATTTTTATATATTTAATTTTACGTTATTTTGCATGCAAAATGATTGGAAGTGTTTTAGGAAACACATTAGATCAGAGATTTCCTTACAACACAGTTTAAAACGTCACAATTTCCAGTTTACGCAAAATACCTTTTTACCAACAAATTTTTGGAATTTGCCAGCGCAAAATCAGATAAAGTTGTGCAAAAACTAATGTGTTTTTAGTGATATAGGCACAAATGTTCGCTTGTAGACACAATTTCATAGAGTTTCCTACGATTTCGAATTTTCAAAAAAATGATTAGGGTACCTCATACTTCTTTTTCCAAAATTTTTATATATATATAATTTTACGTAATTTTGCACGCAAAATAATTGGAAGTGCATTAGGAAACACATTAGATCAGAGATTTGCGTACAACACAGTTTAAAATACCACACTTTCCAGTTTACGCGAATTAACTTTTTACCAACAAATTTTTGGAATTCGCTAGCGCAAAATCAGATAAAGTTGTGCAAAAACTAATACGTTTTTTATGATCTACGCACAAATATTTGCTTGTAGACACGACTTCCCAGAGTTTCGAGCAATTTCGAATTTAAAAAAAAATGATATAAGTACTTTTTTTCTAAAATTTTTATATAAATATTTTTCCGGTATTTTGCACGCAAAATGATTGGAAGTGAATGAGGAAACACATTAGATCAGAGATTTCCGTACAACACAGTTTAAAACGCCACAATTTCCAGTTGACGCGAAATTACCTTTTACCAACACGACTTTTGAATTTGCTAGCGCAAAATCAGCTTCAGTTATGCAATATCTAATGTGTTTTTCGTGATCTACGCACAAATATTTGCCTGTAAACATAACTCCTCAGAGTTTCGTGCAATTTCGAATATAAAAAAAATGATACAAAAAATGCACCCCTACTTTTTTTCCAAAATTTTTATATAAACAATTTTCCGTTATTTTGCATGCAAAATTATTGGAAGTGCATTAGGAAATACATTAGATCAGAGATTTCCGTACAACACAGTTTAAAACGCAACAATTTCCAGTTTACGCGAAATTACTCTTTACCAACAAAACTTTGGAATTCGCTTGCGGAAAATCAGTTACAGTTGTGCAAAAACTAATGTGTTTTTCGTGATCTACGCACAAATATTTGCTTGTAGACAACTTTAAAGAGTTTCGTGCAATTTCAATTTTTAAAAAAATGACAAGGGTACCCCTTACTTTTTTCCAAAACTTTTATACAAATAATTTTACGTTATTTTGCAGGCAAAATGATTGGAAGTGCATTAGGAAACACATTAGATCAGAGATTTCCGTATAACAGTTTTAAATGCCTCAATTTTCAGTTGACGCGAAATTACTTTTTATCAACATAACTTTGGATATTGCTGGCGCAAAATCAGCTATAGTTGTGCAAAAACTAATGTGTTTTTCGTGACTTACAGACCAGTATTGGTTTATAGATGGAGTTTCGGGCATTTTAATTTTTTGTCAAAAAAAACACAAGGAACCCCTCGCGTTTTTTTTCAAATTTTCATGATTTTTTTCCACTTTTTTCTAATGAAAATGATTGCAAACGTATTAGGAAACATGTTAGATCAGGAATTTGCGTTGAAAAACAATTTGAAACACAAAATTTCTAACTTTTCAGAGAACACTTTTCACCAAACAAAATTCTGGACGATCGAATACACAAAAACTGATTGGTTTTTCATCATCCACGGACAAATATTTGCTTGTACACACGTTTTCATGGAGTTACGTGCAGTTTCAAATTTTTAAAAAATGATCAAGGTACCTCCTGACTTTTTTCAACATTTTTATAAAAATCATTAAATTTTTTTGCACCAAAAATGATTGGAAATACATTTGATAAGAGATTTCCATAACTCAGTTTAAGATATCACAATTTTCAGTTTACCAGCCATCAGTTTTCACAAAAAAATTTTGGGATTCGCTAGAAAAGAATTATTAAGGCTTTTACCGTGCAAAGTTTTATTGTTTTAATTGTTCTAACTAGTATTATTCCTTCTAAATACCCTTCAGTATGTGAAAAGTACCAAGTGTTGTGTAATTATCCCTACAATGCTAGAACGTATCAAACTAAACAATGTGATGTAGAAAAGTGACACAAATATAACAAGAAAATGTGAATTTGAGAAACAATAAATAACCATCGACGTTACGTCAAAACGAATAGGAGTTTTTAATTTAGTTGCAAAAATCCCTACATGTACGATAAGAATACAAATTGATAAAACATGTGCTAGATTGTGTGATGTATGATTGTCTTTCATTCTTATATGGAATGCGTGAGTTCAGAAATGAATAATTTTGAAGAGTCATTGACTTGACTTGAAAATTGTTCATAACTACTTGATTTGCAACTATCAGTACATGAACTGAAATGTGAATTTAAAATTTATCAACTTGAACTGTACTGCGAAGATTCATAACTTTCACCTGGTCAATGTAGAGAGCTCGAGCTTTGTTGTTGATGTCGTCTTCCAGAGCAGCTCTTGCCGCTGAGAGTTGCTGGCCAGCCTCCCTTGAGGTTAGGACGGCTTGCTGGAGACGCTTCATGCTTCGCTCCAGGTCCTCGACCTCACGATACAGAGCTGTCTCAGCCTCGTCTCTGCAACAGTTAAATTACAGCAGACTTCCTACCTTTCAATTATCCTTTCCTAATCTGTTATTGGAAGAGCAGTATAATATTGCTGGTTGAAAGTTATGACTTGAAGAATGAAGCAGGGCAATTCTGAAATGAAATTCATGTTTCAATATTTTTCAAGCAAAATTTCTTCATAATTACTTTCTCTTTCGGTATCTTCTTGCATTCATTCATGGGACAACCTGATATTACTTGGGCTTGCAACTTACGTATGATTTTTTTAATACACGTGTATTTCAATTTTTTGCATAAGCATTACACTTTAGTAACAATGTCTTATTTTCCTTCATTACACCGATGTTATAATGCGCTTTCAAGGCTTGTCTATCGTTGCAGCCGACACGACTGGTGATTGCATCGTGGTGCACCAGCGGTTTAAATGAACAAGTGACAATAACACTAATTGACTAAATAACTTGACACGTGTGCAAGGCCACAATTCCAGCAATTAAATTGGCAAGGCAAATAACACCAAACGTAATATTTACATACAAGGAAAATTTAAAAAAATAATGAGAATTTGAAGTTACAGGGTGTAAACGTTAAGTGTAGCCAATCGAAACTGTTATAAATATGTCATTATTTAATCGATTTTATCAAATGATGGCTCAAATTCATATCAAAGAAACACAGATTTGATTTTAACATTTTTTATTTAAAATAACCTCCTTTGGCTCGAATCACAGATTGAAATTTGGTAGTAACCTGTGAACATGTTGCACGCAATGTTGCGGTATCTATTTCATCCCAGTATTTGACTAAAGGGCATTTGAGTGAATCAATGTTTCTGTGAGAGATGATACAGACCTTCTGTTCTAATATGGACTACACACCAAAGTTTATCGGGTTCAAATCAGGTGAAGATGGTGGCGAAAGTTCCTTCGACAAGAACCCTTTAAAATTGCCCATACAGAAGCTCTGCACCAACTTGGCGGTATGGAAGGTCGCTCCGTCTTGATGGAGTGTGACTCCGCTGTCTCCGAAAGTTTTTCGTACCCATGGAACCACTGTATCCTTCAACATCGCCAAGTACACACGCTGGTTGACTTTGACACCCTGTTCAATGAAGATAAGGGGCGTTTTCTGTCCACATGATGTCACACCGGCCCATACCATGACTGACGCGGGTTTTTGGCGCTGGAATGATATACGCTGTTATGCAGGAATTTTCTCAATGTTCTTGCACCAACCCCTGTCATTTTGTGGATTGTGAATCGCCTGTACTGTGAATAACTTCTCATCAGTCCACAGCACCGTTGGTAGCGTGTATTCCTTCAAACGCTAGAGAAGCAGTCTAGCCCTATGCAGTCTCTTTTCTCGTGTGGGCCTGACAAGAGTTGCTGTTTCACCTTTTCATAGGGATGATGCTTGAGATCATCTTTATGGACATTTTGGACCGTCATACGGCTCACAATTGTTTTTTTTAGCCATTCTTCTGGCACTTCTTTGAGGATTTCTTCTTACTTTTTCTCTTATGGCATTGGTCAATATTTTAGTCCTCACCGGTCGTGTTGAGGTTCTTCTCACCTTTGGCATGTGACTCCCGGCATCTTTGAAGCGTTTTATCACATTATACACTCCAGATCTGTTCACGAGTGGTTTTAACATCTTTAATACTTGAGTAGGAGTCTTGCCTTTCTTATGAAGATTGACAATCAGGCCACTTTTGTCACTCATTATGCTAGATTAATAAGTTTTACCAAGTTTTGTTATAATGCACTTAAACTACTTACTTCATATATTTAGAATCTGTAAAAAAATAGGAATTTACCAATATCTGGAAGTAAATAAAAACAATGAAAAGTTGTCTACACTTGGCGTTTACACGCTGTATACTTCAAAAAAGACACCGTGGCTTAATCTCTTTGGTTATATTGAGTATGGGGATGAATTTCGTTCTACTAGGGTGCTTTTCATCTTAACATTGCTTTTCAACTTGACCTAAAAGTAACATTGTGTAGAATTTCTAAAAAAATATAACTGATGAGGAAATGCTCATCGGAAAAGAATCTACGTTACTACATATGTGTAGATAACTCGTCTAAATAAAAATAATTCTGTTCTTTATAAAAGACTTCATCCTACGAGTCATGATAAACTTACAATCATTTAGTTTGAATCAAAGATCTTTAGCATTGAGGCGAGCTTATTTTTTCGGTAAAAAAATTCTGAACAACTGTTGGGAAAAATAACTTGTTTTTGTAATGTACTGAGAAATAATGATGTATTCGTATGCTTTTGTTGAATTTCGGAGTATACAATACAAATGCGAAAAAATAAAGTAAGGGTTTGACATATTTTCTGCATTTAACATGAACTAAGACTACAACTAAGATTAAGACCAAGATAAGGACTAAGATTGCGACAAAAGATTAAGACCAAGATTAGGACCAAGGCTAAGACTAAGATTAGGACCAAGATTACGACCAAAATTAGGACTAAGATTAGGACCAAGATTACGACCAAGACTAGGACCAAGACAAAGACTAAAACAAGCATTAAAATAAGGACTAAGACAAATACTAAGAGAAAGACCAAAACAAGCACTACGACTAGGATTAAGACAAGGATTAAAACTACTGCAAAGACTACGATAAGACCTAAGAGTACAATAAGGATCGATACTAAGACAATGACTAAGACTGGGGCAGTGAGTATACCTGGTTTGCTCATGCCTGGGCTTGGCAGAGCGGATCCTGAGTCTTGTGAGGGCCACAGCGAAGGGGTCGCGCTGGTCAGCCAGAGCTGCTGTAAGGCTCTCAGTCTGACGCTCCTGCGACTGTTGCTCCTCTACCACCTGGTGGAGGTGTTGCATTTATTGCATGCACGTGTGTGTAAGCCCTCACACACACGTGCTGGTGGGGTGCATGCACACACGTGCTGGTAGGGTGCATGCACACACGTGCTGGTAGGGTGCATGCACACACGTGCTGGTAGGGTGCATGCACACACGGGCTGGTAGGGTGCATGCACACACGGGCTGGTAGGGTGCATGCACACACGTGCTGGTAGGGTGCATGCACACACGTGCATGTAAGCATACACGCGCACACACACACGTACATGTGAGCATTCACGCGCACACACACACGTACATGTGAGCATTCACACACACGCGCACACACACACACGTGCATGCAGGCACACACACACACGTACTGGTAGGGTGCATGCACACACGTGCTGGTAGGGTGCATGAACACACATGCTGGTAGGGTGCATGTACACACGTGCTGGTAGGGTGCATGCACACACGTGCTGGTAGGGTGGATACACACAGGTGCATGTAGACACACACTCACACGTGCATGTAGACACACACGCGTGCTGGTAGGGTGTATGCATACACGTGCATGCAGGCACACAGACACGTGCTTGTAGACACACAGACAAATAAAAAACAGAAAAACAGAGCAAGTTTTGAGATACGTTAAAGCTCACACGGAATTTGGAAGATGACTTACAATAATGTATGCAACCTCACCGTCTTTGAGACAAGAAGGTATTTAATGCGGCGGTAAGACGATACTATAAGTACATATTTTACGAGCTCTGTACATGCAAGCAAATGAGGGAAATACTATGTATGCCTTGATGCTGCCAGGTCTACATCAATTGTCTAGTGTTTAGAAATGACCAATTACGGACACGTAAGCTCGTCAAAACAACGATTTTAGGAACCTTCTATCTTCCCCACTATCTGGAGGATGGTAGAAGACGAAAAAGAGCTTCAAAACTTATGATCTCATCTCTGACTTCGTTTCTTTTCCAGTTCTGTGTTTCTCTTCAAAAGAAAACACGAGCCTGCGAGTTCCTACCATTAGCTTCTGTCTCTTAAGCACTTTAAGAGACGTTTCGAAGTATTTTATAAAATCCTCACGTTTCTGGTGGGTGAAACATCTATAAATATTTCCGGTCAAATTCACGTAGGATCTCCTGTTCTCTGTTCTCAAAAAATGTACAGCATCAAGACACTCATTGGGAACTGAATGTCTACGTTTGTTAAGTTATTTCACGATTATCTTTGCCGCATGGAACTGCTGTGTAATCTCACAGACAATGAAACGGTACAATTATTTGTAAGAGACTATTTTTCATTAACTTATGAAGAATGAATTATGAATTATGGTGAATTCATTAAATGCGTCTTACCGAGAACCGTTTATCAATGAAAACTAGATTACGACCGTAGAAATTTCATAGTTATAGAGATGAGTAACTTTATCACCAGGCTGCAAAGAATGTAGCAGTGTCCCCGGATAATGTACTCGCGAGCCAAGAAAGTAGCTGTTATTAAAATACCGGCTACAAAAAGGGGCTCCTCAGTTCTCATGCCTCCGAGATTTCCTAGTGAATACGTTATAAAATTCAGAAGCCGATACTCGCTACAATTACTGAGAGCTTCTAAATAAATAGCTAACCCTACACTTTTAACACTTAGGTACGTTAACGTACCTGAGCGTCAGCATACCCGTTAGTGTACCTGAGCGTCAGCATACCCGTTAGTGTACCTGAGCGTCAGCATACCCGTTAGTGTACCTGAGCGTCAGCATACCCGTTAGTGTACCTGAGCGTCAGCATACCCGTTAGTGTACCTGAGCGTCAGCATACCCGTTAACGTACCTGAGCGTCAGTATACCTGTTAACGTACCTGAGCGTCAGTATACCCGTTAACGTACCTGGGCGTCAGTATACCCGTTAACGTACCTGGGCGTCAGCATACCCGTTAACGTACCTGAGCGTCAGCATATCCGTTAACGTACCTGGGCATGTTGCTCCTCGAGCTCAAGTTTAGCCCTTCGTAAGTCATCCACCCTGGCTTGTAGGGCGGTGGAAGTGCGGGCGATGCTGTCTTTGGCAACCCGCACCGACGTCGTGAGGACGTTCTCGCACGTTGCCAGCACCTGTGAAGGCGACAAGACGAGTGTTTTGAAGCCCTGGATTGCCAAGTCGTGTGTGTAGCACTCACTGCTTGCTGCTGATGTATTCCATGAGAACACATTTTAAAGGAGTGCATAGCGCGTCAACCGTTGATTGAGATCAAAATACATGTTGTATGTTGACCGAAAATACTTAAAATGTAGGATTTATCTCGACGAAAGCTCCTCAACGCGTATGTTTTGTGTATTCGTGAAATCTAAAGGGCTTCAATTTCACATGAATTAAGTATAATATGATTATTTGGGGCTATTGAGTTACAATTACAATGCAGAAATAAATCTTTTCGAAAGATGTACGATTACTTGCGTTTAGGAGCAATTTTTACTTAAGTAGTGGGACTAATAAGTGATATAATAAACTAAACGACATCCTTCATAGCTTTTAAAATAATACAGGTTAAATACCAATTCATACTCCTTAATTAAATTCAGGAAGTATTTACATCAAGCAACCTAAAAAGATCAATGTTTAAGCTGACAACATTTTCGAATAACACTAGTCAATTCTATTAGTACTACAATTTTGAAAACTTGAAAGTTTCATGAAGATTTAAGACCTGCAGCGATGAAACGCATAACTTCACAAAACGAACACTGCATTGATTATTCGAAATCCTCGTTCAGTATCAAATATCGTTATGAGTCGAGAACTTTCCTTTCACTGGTCTGAGGAAGGAGGGAGCAGTTAAGTATTTGAGTTAAAGCACAGCCCTCGAACACTGGACACATGAACGGACGTTGCTTGAGAAATACGACCCTTGGAAGAGGAGAGCCGTTAGTATTTCAAATTATCAGCATCATTGCTTTAAGTAACAACGTGGTCACATCTTAGCGAAAAAAATCCTGAATGTTCGGGTGATTTTATCTGGAAAAAAGCTCCAGATGAAAACTGAGGTTAATTCTTGTTTTGAGTGTAAGTCACACGAAATTAAAGATATTAGTTGCCAAAAATTTCTATATCACTTCATTGTTATGAAGGTAGTAGTACTTGAACGTACGTGAACTTTTGCCGAGATTGAAACTTTAATTTGATATTTGCTGCAACTCTGGTCATGTAAAAAATTGTAACGGAAAATTTACTTGGTAATTTCCGATTTTCAGAGAAAGTAAAATACTATATAATGGGATGAGCAAAAGCCACTTCACTCATTTAAAAATAAAAAAACACAACCTAATAGAGCCAAAAAATGTGTCACAGATCAAATAAAAGAAGAAATTTAAGATTTTTAACCAGAAACTAACGTGCTGATGTAAAGGATGGTTTGTACTCAAAAACAGTACTCGTATCAAGTTACTCAAAATAACGTGTTATTAAAAAAGTTATTTCAGAAACGACAAAAAGTTATTTCAAACATAACAGATCTCTGCAACCAAAGATGTAGAGGGACTTTATGACGGTATATACAACTTGGAGAAACTTTGGAGAAAAGTAAAACAGGAACATTTGAACATGGAACACATTTTAACTAAATAAACAAGTTCTCTAACCCACTGGAAAGACTTTATTTTTACCATTCATTTACATGCACGACCACCTATTAGAAAAGTAAACCCAGTAAACTCGACACTTTTTTGTTGAACCAAATTTTTCCCAGTCTAAAATAGCGTAGTTTTTATATCTCATTCACACTCACTTTATTGGAACGCAGATGCTGCTGGTCACAGCGCTCTACGAGAGCAGTGCATTGCTGCTCCCATTCCTCCACACTCACAGCACTGAAAAAGTTTAATTTGTGAATATAGGCACAACATTCATAATACTGAAGTACGAGTAGGCTTTACAGCTGACATGAAAGTTTTCAATACAGAGCGATAATTCAAGCAACTTTTACAGCCGTAAAATCATCCTGAATAAATTATTGGTTCCAGGATTTAGCCCCCGTTCCCGCTCAGTTGCAGCGGCTATTACAGTGAAACTCCCTTTAATATTACGTGCATAGCGACACTAAAACGGCGCACTTTTTTGTGTTTTGATTGATACAGTCAGCCTTGCTGAAAATAAAACACTTACATATTATGAGGGGAGATAAAGGTGCAGCGAGTGAAAAGAATACGAAAACAGAAATCGAGGAACTCACGAAAGAGGTCGGTTGCTGGTGGCTTCCTCACGAGCGAGACAGAGAAAGAAAATGAAAGACGAAGCCTAACAACAAACTCTGAGCAAGTTTATGTAACAAACATCAAGCACTTGGTGCAAGGCTAGGAGATATCACTGATAAAATAATTTCGCGGTACAATGACGAGGACAGTTATCAGTGAACCAAACTGAAAAGAGTTCAGGAATCTAAGAAGATTGTAACATATATAACATATCTCTCCCTCCACCACATCTACTTATAATTGAACGTCTTGGACGAGAAGCTCCATAAAATCATACATCTCTAAACGATCTGGTACATAACATTCGAAGGCATGATCGCTTGTCAGTTTAGTCAAAGCCAATATTGATGGACGACTATGCCTCCGCTGAATGTTTCACGAAGCCAAAGATGTTTATTGATAATCGTTGATGTTCCTTACCTGCCTAAGATTTCCCACTATTCGTAACGATTCTTTTCCTAAAAATTTCTAATTTTATTTTATAGAATCAAATTTGAAGTTATCAATTAACCATAATTTCGAGAGGAGGATAGCTGTTGCTCGGATTATTTTTCCGAAAAAGCATCATCAGCTGATATCTTGTTCACTATCGATCTACATTTCATCCATTTACACCAAACCTCAACCAAAATTTACCCTTTAGTCCGTTTTCTATTAAGTCATGGATTTCAAATCGACTTCTAAGGAGAAAAAAAAACACTGAAAGAAACAACTATGAAGTTTCCGATTGAAGATTTTTAAGCATAATAAGAAGGCAGAAAGCTTCCAGCAAGAGCTTGATAGCTTGCCTTGAAGTGCATTATTATTCGTACACCAGGCATTTAGCTGAGTTGTCGTCCACTAAGTAGCTAGACCGAATGTATCATAAAAGAGACTCGGTTCACGTGCCTCACCACATGAGTATCAACACACTCTTGCTTGTTTAGTAGGGTGGTGCTTAATTTTTAGTTAATTCAAAAGGTCCCAGGGTTTTCAAATGTTCGTTTTAAAATAAAAACTGAGTCTGAATTATGAAAGCGATCAGACAATTATTCGAATAGCGCTGGGCAATTCAAATATAATATTTATTATATTGTGGTAGTTATTTATTTTTTAATGAATTCAAAGGATCCCGGGGTTTATATATACTTATGGAGTTTATATATACTGCATATATATGCATGAATATATGTATACATATTTACTTTACCACCATGTCAACATTTGATCATATTAATGAAAAATTAAAAATAATAACGAACTCTCTCAAGATACTAAAATCGCCAATGCATTCGGTAATTTAATTTTTTCTCTACTTGGACAAAGCAATTGATATTCCAGCTCACATTTGAATTTTATAGTCTGCAATACGACAAAAAATGAATGTAATAAAATCAATGAATCTGAAGATGCAAAATTTGCGAGGGCAAAATCTTCGCTGTAATTCGAGTAAAACATGAATCTACCAACAAGTTCAAACATTGCAACGAAGTCACACAAAAACCAAATCCGGTCATTTTTTCACAAAAAATGATTTAGTAGTCTGGAGGAACTCATATCTTGAGTTTTCTATTGTGGCTTGACATGCTTTCACGGCTGAAATATGATTTTGATGGCCCAGTAAATAAAGTGAGACCTGGCAGCGATGACCTCAACTGGTAGAATGTTCGTTTTGTTGTGGGCAGGCAGCAAATCAAGCACCTCGCCGTCCAAGTCTAGAGCCAAGTTCTTCTTCGCCAAATCTTTCTTTAAATGATAAATCACCGCCTTGTCCAACCGAACCTGCAAAAGAACGTCAGGACTTTTAAGCTGCTCTAAAACTAATTGAAATTGCGTCACAGCTTGCGAGAGAAAGAACACCATGGAAGAATTATTTTGGAGCTGAACTTGACTGCTGATATAGTAGATATAGTACAGTGAATTTAAGTTCTGCGTAAATTATTTGGGAGGTTAAAAATGAGTATAACGTTTAAAGTCTCGCAAAAATGAAATGTGCTGTGAAAAAAAATTATTCCGTTCAAGAGTGCGACAATAAAGTGAAACAAAATGGGAAATGGACGGAAGCTTTTTGTATGAGTGCTTTCACAGTAGAGCTGTGTAAATGCTGGTATTAAAATGAACATTTTCGTACTCATTAGTGCACCAAACAATGTACTAACAATGATTGATAATATAACTAAAGTTTACAGAAGATGTAGAATTCTTTTCAATTTGACTCTCCTCCTTTTAATTGAAAAACGGGTATTTCAATTACAAAGTGTGTTTCAATCTACTTTTGCATCGTTATGGATGAAGTACTCAATGATTTTGAAAAAACGAAGAATTCACTGTAGAAATACTTGCATGAAATGTTCAGTATCTTTTTGTGCAACTGAACTATACATACATTCGATGCACAGTACGAGGGGAGAATCGAGTAATTTCAGCATATCCGAAAAAAAGGTTGGTGCAAAATTTTGAACATCTTTCTCTCAACAAGCATTAATGCGATGATGCTGCTGCTGCATAAAACTGCTCAACACTTTGGTTTATGACGACGTACGCTGTTTATATTCAAACTTTCAAAAAATACGAGCAGCGGGTGTTATTGTTGTCGTTATTGTTATAAGCGTAACTGACAATTAACAGTGAATCAACGTTACATCTGCTCTACAAAAAAAATTGGTCAACGGGAAATAACTAAAATATACTCGGCAAATTTTGAAAGCAGTATCATTACCGTAAAACATATTTATTACTAAAAAATTTTTCGGTTTTTCTTCAGGAAACGTGTATGAATTCACATTTTGGACAGCTCACAAAGTCACGATAGATAAATCTACCATTGACATCCTAGGTGAACGATTGACGGAATTCCAACAGTAGCAAATGAGAGTGATGATCTTTCCTATGATCACAGCAGAATTACTTAGCATCAAACAAGCGAGTGATGCATGTCCATCAACATCTAGTGACGGATGATTCTCTTTTAACATCGAAGTAGAAACACAAATTACCCTCTTTCACCTTACTTTTTTGCAGTATCAGATTAGAATGACTGACACCCCTTCTACAACATCAAAGTAGAGCCACTGACCCTCCTTGAGCATCAAACCAGATTAACTGATCACTCTCCTCAACTGATGGCTGATGACTGACGAGCTCCTAGCACCAGAGGAGCACGACTGACATCACCAGTTTACCACTGACTTGGTGCCGTACGTCTATGAGGGCAGAGTCCAGGGCGGAGCGGCAGCGCTTGAGGTCGAGCACCTCCTTCTTCAGCGCCGCCTGCACCAGATCCTCCACCAGCTCCCAGGACCCGCGTTCTGACCTGCACACACAAGAATAGAATAGAATAAGCCAATAGAAACGAGCCACTTGGCCCATTCTTGGGTTGATACCAAAGTCCCATGCCGTCTAAACAAGGGAGAGAGAGAGTGATTAAGGTCTTGCTCGAGTGGTATGTTTTAGTACAGATCGTTTTTGATGCTGTTACAAATACTTAGGCAGTAGATCTAAGCGTTTTATCTATGGTTACTTACACTCAACTGGCACTTAAGACATTTCGAGTATGATGATAGATTTGTTTATACTGTAACTCAGTCTACACCCTTGATCTTATATTTGATATAATTCCTCCTGACACCACAATCCAAGGGTCTAATATAATGTAAAGACTGGCCCATTGAAGTAGTTCCTCCGAAAACTGATGAACAATAAGTAAAATTTTCATAGTATAAAAGTTGATATTTTCAGACTCTTTTACGAAAATTTAATCCCCGTGGCTGTGCAAGGACAAACCTATGATTAAAATAAAGTATTTGAAGGTAGCAACAGAAAAACAGGCTAATGCCTTCAACAGAGGGTTCACTACTTACTTAGTTTTGTTGAGTTTGGTCATAGTTTCATTAATTCTTGCTTACTGTAACCATATCTGCAGCCGTGAGAGCTTCAGATGTCAAACAGCGTAAATAATAGGGACTAGGAAATAGTTGACAGGAATACTAGGAAAGAGTTGACAGGAATACTAGGAAAGAGTTGTCAGAAATACTTGGAAAGAGTTGACAGGAATACTAGGAAATAGTTGACAGGAATACTAGGAAAGAGTTGACAGGAATACTAGGAATGTTCAGTCTTGGGCATTTGTAAGCGATAAATTTTTGAATAGGTGACGTGCAATCATAATTAATTTCATTATTGAAATTGTCCTGACAATTATAGAAATAAATCATAAGTTGCGATTCTTCTGTGTCCAAGAACAACGCTTCACAATAAACTAAAGATTGAAACCATAATATGAAAATTTATATTGAAATATCTCCGAGTATCAAAACGCAGAGCGTTGCTCTCTCAAACATCTCTGTTGACATTTATCGAAGGAACTTGAGTATTAGATTGAGATGAGACAAGACAATGGAGTCGAATGAGGATTCATTATTGTTGTTACAAGAGGAGCCCTTAAAGTGACGCAGCACACTGCAAAAATCCCACCACACGCACGAGGAGATGAAGCCAGAAACAGAAAAGATTGCACCATAGCAAATGGTCGCCTGTGTTAGTGAGGTGAAAGGAAACACGTGCGTAAAGACGCATGGAGATAGTCGAGTGTTAGGCAACAGTAGAAATAGTTGTGTGTTAGGAGTGTTAGGCAACAGGAGGAATAGACGAGTTTTAGGCAACAGGAAAAATAGTCGTGTATTAGGCAACAGGAAAAATAGGCGTGTGTTAGGCAACAGGAAAAATAGCCGTGTGTTAGGCAACAGGAGAAATAGTCGAGTGTTAGGCAACAGGGGAAATAGTCGAGTGTTAGGCAACAGGAAAAATAATCGAGTGTTAGGCAACAGGAGGAATAGCCGTGTGTTAGGCAACTGGAAAAATAGTCGAGTGTTAGGCAACAGGAGGAATGGCC
>VCRD01000307.1:35310-66644 GCA_006783055.1 Trinorchestia longiramus
GTGCTAGCTTCTTGATTTGTCAAAGCTTAAGTGGATTTAACGAGCTTAAAAGTTATTTCGATGTTCAAACGTATTCACATTCTGTCTCGTGGTTTCAGATTTAGCTCACAGTATTTAAAGGATCCTCCACTCAAGATAGCCATGTCAATCGTTACTTTCATGTTCAAATAGTGAAAAACGTGATTATGATCATAGATCATTGTGAATATATGAAGAATATCTTAGATTCTAATAAAACAGAGCTGGATGTGGTATGTAGTAATGTCGTAAGAACAATTCCATGTCCAAAAGTACATGTTAGGGCAGAATAGAAAGCCTGGCAGCCTCTCTACAGCATGAAATGGTTGCTGGAATCTTTTCTAAAACACGAAATTATATAAAGTGAGGTCCAAAATATCTCAGAAACTATTTTTATTGAAATGAGACAATGGAATTTAGTATTCATGTTTCGGTAAGTAAAATATTCTGCACAAAAGTCATACCAGAAGTGTGGCCCTGAATTGAATTCTGTCATATTCTAGTTTTACAACAAACAACTCTTGTGTGCATTGTCATTTTACACCTAGATCATTGAGGTTCAAGATTATATTACTATAATCACTAGTCAAGAGGGACCATTCTAGTCTTCAAAAATCAAGTACGATCTCCACTGTATGAGGAAGTGCATGAACGAAAACATGTCAGGAAACACTTACCTTAGAGCAGCATCAGAACTAGCACCTAGACATTACAGTACTTTTGAAACGATGCATGTTATCATCAAATGTACCGTATATATCAATAAAAATCTTTACAGGAAGAAAAACGGTTTTAAACAGCATTGTTTACAAATGCTGTCCAGAATTTCAACTGTTTAAACTGCCTAAACATTTAGGAGCATAACTATTATTGCTGACCCGTATAGCGCAGTATGCTTCTGTTATGCTTCCACTATGCTTCTAATATATTTATACTATGCTTTTACTACATATCTATGTATTCTGTTTCTGCCATGTTTCTACCATACACCTACTATACTTTTGCCATGTTTCTACCATACGCCGACTATACTTATGCCATGTTTCTACCATACGCCGACTATACTTATGCCATGTTTCTACCATACGCCGACTATACTTATGCCATGTTTCTACCATACACCTACTATACTTATGCCATGTTTCTACTATACGCCGACTATACTTCTACCATGTTTCTACCATACGCCGACTATACTTCTACCACATTTCTACTCTAGCACGCACAGACACACCCGAGGGATGAAGGAGAAGTGCAGAGTCTGAAGGAGCGTGACGGTCTCTGCGTGGAGGCGAGCAATGGTAACAAATGGATGTAGTTCAGGACCTTGCAATCCTCCAGGGTCGATCGTGCAAAGCTATCCATCTGACCCGTGCTCCTTGCTCAGAGGTCAGCACAAACAAGTTCTAGCGTACTTCTAAGATCACAGTATACTCACTGCGTTGTTTTCCTTAATATCCTATGGCTGATTATGGTTCTTATTCAGCAAGTACTGTGCTTCTGCTATACATGAACTACCCTAAAAAATAATAAATCCTTATTGTTCACACTTGTGCTCTCCTTACTACTTAATAAAAAAAACGAAGGGAAGAAATTTTGTTTTTACTTTTAATAGATTCAGCTTGTAAAAAAGTTATCAGTATTTGCGACATTTCCTTACATTGTTTCAATATTTTCGGCCTATACAAATGAATCTTTCTACCAAGCTCCTCTTTATCAGAATAACTCGTTTTGCTGCAGAATATATTGTTTAGGTCGCAGCAATACTATTGTACACTCATTTTTTTTGGTTACTTCTAGCAAATAAACCTGTTGAAAAAGTACATACATAAGGTTCTTTTTAAAGCAAGTTATTCTTTCACATTCCTCTCTCTGTCTTGCTCACTTTGCATCCATTCCGCAAGAAGCTTTTGCTATTTCCAAAGCCAATTTTTGCATCGTGCATCGCTCGCTCAGCATTCATTCCACACAGACCTGGAACAACTTGAGCACTCGGCAACGAACATTCTTTACAATTTGTTGTCAAGGCCCTCCCAGCTGACCTCAGTTCTAGGCAATGCAGGGCCACCTGGAGAGGGTGCAGGTACAAGGCGTGCTGCTTCTCCAGTCTCGAACACATCGTCTTCAAGTTGTCCGTGTCGCTGGTCAAAAGGTCCTGTCTCAAGTCCACTTCAGACCGCCAATACTGAACCTGCGACCGGCGTTTCTCCAGTTGAGTGTCCACGAATTTTTTCAGGGACTTTGTGCGTTGAACGGTCGCCTCACTCGCTCGTCTGGAAAAAATGGAGAATTATAGCTCAATAAACGTCTCACCAAGGGGTATATTGAACTCACTGTACGCGGGAGAGACGGGCGGTTATAGTTCAATATATGCTGGACAGACAGGCAGTTATAGTTCAATATACGCTGGACAGACAGGCAGTTATAGCTCAATATATGCTGGACAGACAGGCAGTTATAGTTCAATATACGCTGGACAGACAGGCACTTATAGCTCAATAAACGTCTCACCAAGGGGTATATTGAACTCGCTGTACGCGGGAGAGACGGGCGGTTATAGTTCAATATACGTCTGACCGAAACAGGCAGTTATAGCTCAATATACGCTGGACAGACAGGCAGTTATAGCTCAATATATGCTGGACAGACAGGCAGTTATAGCTCAATATACGCTGGACAGACAGGCAGTTATAGCTCAATATACGCTGGACAGACAGGTAGTTATAGCCCAATAAACGCAGGAGAGACGGGCGGTTATAGTTCAATATACGTCTGACCGAAACAGGTAGTTATAGCTCAATATACGCTGGACAGACGGGTAGTTATAGCTCAATATTCACTTGCTAATGTACTGCACATATTTGTATATCAACGATTCAATTTATTTCGCATAAAAACTCAGAGTTACAGGTCGAAAATGAAGCATAAGAAAATTTCTTCATGTGCGGAAGTAATAATGTTGTATGAAATAGACGTCGGGGTATTAGCAGATTACATGAAAATGACGTCCATAATGTCCAGCCCCAGCATTCAGAAATGAATGCTCGATTTGTTGTCTCAATTTTTCTTCGTAACTTATTCAGTGGAATGAAGCACATCGTTCGCATTTGTACAATTGACAGAATAAATTATTGTCGATTACAGATTCTCATAATCAGACTGAGGAGCTCGTTGGCAACTCAGTTAGCGATCGATCAACTTATGTAACACTGCGATGATCATTTAAATTCCCAAGTGAGAAATAAAAGTTTAAATTTAAATCAAATCATATATACCAGTCCTTTTATAGGTCAATGTATTATTTCAATTTTCAGTATCGTATGAAAATTTGAACTGTTACTGCTACTTATTTTTGAAACAGTAGCGTAATAATTTGAAATATCAATTATTACAAATTGTGATTGGGGTTTAAAGCTGGTCACATCAAACTAAAATATGATAAATTATCTTTGCTTAAACTTAAGAAAATCTCTCCTCGTTTCTTTTCGTCTCTGATGTGAAAACGATAATTATTAAATACTTCTCTACGTTACACTGAAGACAACACAAGTTCTTGGGGCACACGATATCAAGAGAAAATTTATGAAAATCAATGCCTATGAAATAAAAGTTAAAAATTTATAAGTTATAGTTTGCCTCACTTAATGTTATTCATTGGGTAACATTTAGTTGAATTATACGATCATTGATGAAATAAAACAGATCCAGTTGTGTTTGTGCATAAATACATACATTTTTGTATAAATACATAAAGCAGAGCTGCTGCTTTATGTATTTATACAGAAGCAGTGAACTCTCCAATATATGTAAATAAAAATCTGAAGAAATTAATTAAAGGATATTGAGTTGAAGATGCTAAACTCCTGAAAAAAGTATGACCGATAAAATATGGTCCATGGAAAATGGAAAAAGAACATTCCATAATTAAGAACCTGATGCCCAAATGAATGACTAATTGCGGTATCTCAAAACTCTTCTCCTTTCTGATCATCACAGTTTTTTCTGGGAAAGTTCTACGTGAGCGAGTTAAGTGACGATCGATGCGATCTCTGGACGACTGAATTTCGACTAAATTGACGACCAGCAGTACATGGCGCAAAGTAGAAATACCGTGTAGTTTCTATATTATTCCTAGGCCAAAAACCTCGGCTGCTTTATTTGCGCTCGTATAATATTGAAACTACATTCTTTCAACATTGCCGAATTCTCTTTCATGGAGATGTCAGAAAGAACCTTGGGGCTTGGGCGCTTTTCAGTTATTGAAATGCATGAACGGAACACGACAAACTCTTGAGAATTATTTGCCAAATTGCGTACATAGTTTTACATGAAAGGTTTGTTGTGTTTATACAACTTTCAATGGCCTCAAAATTTCGGAAGAACTTGATGATTTAATTGAACTACTAGTGTCCAGCACCTTCATTTGATCCACTTTTTGTGTTTATCACTAGAATAAATTCTTTCAATTGTAGTTAGGTGCTATAATAGAGCATCAGAACGCAGATTCTGACTTAAACATGTTAACTCAGAAGTCTGTAGCTTAATTAAACAGCTGATGCCATACTAAGCCTTACGCACACATTTGTACCCCATTCTCCTCTATAGTTGCTTGTGGTGAACTTATCCTTACACTGCTTACTATTAAGACTATTACTACTTACTACTATAACTATTCTCACTACCCATTCTTGTAACTAGCGTGTCTACTTCAAGTAGGTAGTCCAGATCTATTCCTGGGAACTTGAGCTCCACGAGAAAAACTCACAAGGATAGACACAAGTAACTAACTACTCCCGTAAAATCCGTACGACTCATACGTAACACCAAAGAGAACCAAACGTCCAAGATACGTCGAAGTATGTTCACTATCAATAAAGCCTTTACAGGCGTAGGAAAGGTAACTTAACGTAGTCGCTGGTATAGCGTAGAATAAAACAAAAGGAAAAATGCAGAAAAAGTTTTCCATGTCACTCAGATGAAAAGTCTCGTGAATCACAATCAGTAAAACCAGACTTAACCGTAAGTGACTGCTGAACACAATGTTCATTATAAATAATGAAAAATTAATGATTTTCTTACTGATTCTCAAGCCCAAGACTTTTTGAAGAAGAGACGATGCTTTTGGCCGAGCCAATTTTGTCTCTATACTGCAGCCGCCAGAGTTCTGGAGACAGGGCCTCGGCAGACGATGGACGGGGCCCTAGAGAATGGCCACTGGGGCCCGCCACGGCCGTTTTAGGCCGTTCCCTCTGTGGCGGGCCAGCCATATGGTAATTCCTTATGAGATCGTATGAGGCAGAGTCTTTGTCGACCGCCATCGACAGTTGAATCGGTCGAGTGAAAACACCTGAAAAGACCAAAATATGGACCGCTGGTGAAAGGAAATAACTTTCGGGTATGATAGCAGCCAAAGTTGGTGAATGGATTCTCTTCGTTCCAAGTCGACAGCATATTTTCGAAAGTATTACAGTAAAATAAATGGGAGAATTACTTTCATTTCACCATTGGAACGGGAATTTCAATATTACTTCTATGAAGTGTGGAACGCAGAAACTATTTCAAAGTCTAACCACACAAGCCTGAAAATCTAAACGTTCTATACTTGGCTATCAGTTCAGTAACATTAGATTAATAAATTTGGGTAAATATTAAAAATTATTGTACATATAAAATAGGTAATTTTTAGATAAAGTTCGTTTTTATATATATGACCTGAATAAAGTTAGAACAAATGATTACTTAGTGCGAACCAAGGTCCCTGGGGTATGAATATATAAAAGCCTTAGTCTGGCTCGTTCTTATTTTGCATGAGAAAAATTCTTGCACCCCCTACATAAAGACACAAAAATGTCAGCAGAAAATATTGTAAGCATCAAATATTTACATACACTGCTTCTTGCGTTAATGATTACTGATATTTGAAAGTGAAGATAAAATAGATAGTACTAACGACCAGGACTTTTCATGATAAAGTTAACGCAAGTTTGAGCTCGTAAATTACTTCAAAATAATACAAGGTAACATACACACACACTGCTGAATAACAAAATGTTCATAAAGTACTCTGAGAAAATAGTTAGCTCACAAAATTCTGAAGGTGAGTGTATAGTTCATAAAATACCGTGGAAGAACATCAAGTTAACAAAGTGCTGTACAAAAGTACAAGGTCCACTAAATACTGAAACAGAATGTCCACAAAATACTGCAGTAGATATACATACACGGTATATATAATACCGTACAATACGTGTTTTACAAGAAGCTATCAAGAAGCATAATTACAAAATATTGTGAACTAGGAATAGTAGAGCAATGGGAGTAAAATTGTTGAAACAAATCGCATGTTCTGAAGGAAATAAAAAGCGCAAAGTAAATTGTGCGGACAGCCCAGCAGAATGCACTTCGTTTGCGAAGTGCAAGAAGCGTTTGGAACTGAACAGTCGGCGTGAGTCAGTCGCTACGACGCGTTGCCATGGTGACAATGGACATTGCGTTTCAGTGCTTGTGTGCACCAGCTTTCAGGTAAACGAACATGAACTAAAGTTCACGGGGAATTGACAAAAAAGTATTCCGAAACACGCATGATAAAAATGTCGAAACTTTATTTTAGGAGACGAGTATTGGGCTGTGGTAAGCTCGTTTTATACGGAGGAATTAAAACTCAGTATTCAAACGTGCTCTGAAACCAGGAGCAGTTTGACAATTATAGAAAGTTGACAGAAAAAACAGGTGTTCTGAAATTCTTCCTGAATAGGGGAGCAAGTAAAAATAGTAGAATTCCTTTGACATGAATGAAAAAAACACCGACAGCATGAAGAACAGTGCTCCATTGATAACAAGCCGAGAATTATCAATCTGCCTGGAATAGCCAGGCGCAATCGTGGTTGAGTAAGCTTCAATAGGAGGTAGAACTTACTTTTCTGAAGATCTCCGATTTAGTAAGAATTTTGCTCGACTCATATTATAACATTTAAAACATGTGTTGTTTCAATTGCCGAAGCTCGCTGCAGCTACCGCATGCAGAGAAACGCTAGGTTAAGTAAACAGTTACTCCACATTCATAGTTTTCTCCATATGGAACTTTGTTGACCAGTATATTAGTGAAATGTTTATGGAGAAAGTTATTTTTTTTACAAGAAATCCAGTTTAACAACTATGTGTGAGAAATTATTATTTTAAAATTAAAGTTGAGGATATCCCAATACCACTTTTTAACTAGAAAATATCACACCTTCCAGATGTAAACATTTTTACATAAGCGGAAGATAAAAGACTTAAAAAAGAAATTCAAAACGAAAGTTCTATACATAGCAACGTCCAAGCAGACAAAATTTAACGGCAACTAATTCTAGAAAAACATCGTTTAGATGAACATAAGCTTAAATTTAGTCACACCCAGAAATGCGGGCATAAAGACGCTTAAGTTTACAGAAGGGAACAGCAGTTAACTTCATCTCTCAGATGTAACGAACATAAAACCACAACCAGCTCGCGAAGCCGCTGCACTCTTCAGAAATAAAGTCGTTTGTTCCCCGGGTAACTGCTTCTCCTGTTACCATGACAACTGATGATGCTGCCCATGGTGTTCTGGGCTTTAGCAGTTGACGGTCGTGGCAGAGGACCCTAGTGGTGTGAGGAGCGTGTTCTGTGAGAGGCAGTTTCTGGAGTAAAGGGCGTGACTCACACAAGTGCAGGAGACATCTGTGAGTGAGCGGTCCCGTACACAGGGAGTAGTGCGTAAGCGAAGAAGAGTGTATGTGTAGCAGAAGTTAGGTTTGTTTAGAAGAGAGGTTTTCATCTCTCCTCTTATGGTCTTCATGTATATGAATAGAATGTTTAGAAGAGAGGTTTTCATCTCTCCTCTTATGGTCTTCATGTATATGAATAGAATGTTTAGAAGAGAGGTTTTCATCTCTCCTCTTATGGTCTTCATGTATATGAATAGAATGTTTACAAGAAAATATCTGGCTGAAAGGCAGATGCCTGATCACCATCTGGTTTCTAGAGGCACTAGATTAAAGCTTCAGTTGAGGCTGCTCGTATTTTGCTGCCGAGAAATTTCTGCTTTTATTGCATCGAGTGATTTAGTTACTGAAAACGCAAATCTTAATTTATCTTCCCAATTAAAACTTGAACAAAAAATTAATTGGAAAACATACACGAAAGGCAAATTTTGAGCGTTTTCAGCAGAACTTGTGCAAATGAAACTTGTTTTTCAATTTAGAAACTGTTAGCTTTTTAACGAGGGATTTTAACTTCAGAAGGAAGCCCTTGCGTTCATGCATGAAAATGTATCCGTGTTTTATGTACAGGCGCATAGCATGAACTACAAAGCTGCCGACATTTCAACTAAGATATACTATTTAGAAAACACTTGGGGGTGCAAGGGCTTCAAATATTTTTTCAAATAATTGTGCTGAAATTTTTTTAACCAATGCTTTGATTTCAAATCCTAGGACTTCCTGTTTGTGAATGACTAAACATTATTACAGTTTCATTGGACAACTCTTAATAGAAGTGTAATTAAAGTTGACAGCAGTGTCAATTGTTGCTTTTAATATTATTTCTGCTCTCATTTTTTTAACTACGGACAATTCCATTGCTAAGCTTGATCTCACGTCAGCAGAACAA
This sequence comes from Trinorchestia longiramus, assembly GCA_006783055.1. Lineage (NCBI taxonomy): Eukaryota > Metazoa > Arthropoda > Malacostraca > Amphipoda > Talitridae > Trinorchestia > Trinorchestia longiramus. Next base: position 43,960 of record VCRD01000307.1, read on the forward strand.
ACAAATTTTATTTTCACAGTTCTCATCGGTATTGAGGACCAAGAAAAAGTAATTTAACGAAATTTTTTATATAAAATAACTATTTCAATTTCAAACAAAGGAACATTACAGAACGCACTGCACAATTGCGTAAAAAAGCTTTGTATAAAAAATCACATCTGCTTGCTGACAGTCAGTTTGTAACCTCGTTTTCGCAAAAGATATTTACTTAAAGATGTAAAAATATGTACAAAAACGCATCAAAATATATTCCAACACAGCAACTATTTTGCAAAGTCAGAGTCCTGATTGAATTCTTCCCTTCGCGCAGTACTCCTTATTCTTAAAGTTTGTGCCACGTACATGTTCCGCACTTTGTTTCCCCAGTACCGACATAAATGTAACACCAATTTCTTTTTATACTCTCTACATTGGAAGCTCCGCAGTTCAACAAATCCCAAGAGGCGTCTCATCTTCCTCTCTTCCCTGGGATATGTTGTGTGAAGTCCCTAGACATTCGAACGTCCGCGTCAGCAGCGCGCGACTCGCAAAGCCGGCGACGAAGGCAAAAAATACTTCACGACCACGTCCATTTTCCGCACCAACACCCAAAACAGACACGGCGAAGGCCTCCGACACAAGTCGCCAGGACTTGGAACCGCAGTTTCTGGGTCTGAGGATTGATGGGCAATCGGTGAGTAGCGCCTGAAGCTCCGTGAGCCTCGCGTTGTCTGTTGTGACACTGAAGAATACACGAGTCTGTACACAAGAGCGGGCTATCGATCTGAGGAAGAGACTTAGCGAGAGGTTCGGCTCCAAGAGATAAATTGAGGTTCTCGTTGCAGGTAATGAAATAAAGTGGTGGTTTTCAAAGAGAATACTTAATAAACGTTGGAAAGAAAGTTTGTATCCGTTAATGGTCTTTGGCTTGCTACCTGTTCTGGTTACTGAGCCGACTGATAACTGTGATTAACATAATCATGTCTACTACTTTTATTGCATGAAAATGAAAGAGCGATGCCTCAGCATCACGATTTTTCACTATATGTAGTCTGCGTGGCATTGCAACTGCGTTTTGTTAATGAAAAACGTGGACACTTTAGAATGTAAAAAAATTTTCATCAGAAATAATAGTTTTTAAACTTCCTATTTACGAACTGAGGATTATAGTTAGATTAATGTTATTTTACTTGATTGAGTGAATTGTGGGCTATAAGTAAAAAAACTAAATAGGCAGTTGCACATGAATGGCTTTTTACTAAACCGTGTGACAGTTATATAATATGTACAGAATGATTTCAGGTACACGGATGACTTTGGGCACACTTTTGCTGAATTTAATTTTCGTACATTGAAACTGATCACATTTTATCACAACTGATCAGCCTCAGTACAACGCACACTAAATCTTAAAGAATTAACGTCTCGAAAAATAGAGTTCATTAAACAGTAATAATTTTTTTGCACAAGAGATTTTCAAATGTTTGCAATGTTAAGCGAAGTAGCGCTTTCTACATGCTTACAGTTTTTAGCAAAAAGCTTCTGGAAAATTGGCAAATATTTCATGCACGCCAGATCCGCCGGCAGAGCCTGAACGCTCGAGTGCTCAGTTGCAGGCTCCTGAACGGAGTGAGGACTGGCAAAGCCTCGCTCCCCCGCTGCTCTACCACAGCCTTCAGACCCAGAAGAATTCAGGTGAATCCAGGCATTTCATTTCAACAGATATAAAATACTTGGAACATTTTTTATTTTGCTTTGAAAACTGCCTGGAATCTTGTCTGAATTGCAGTAATTTTCAAGGCAGTAGGCGCTTAGAACCTTCTGCAAAGATGATTTTTGAGCTCGATTCAATTACAGACTACAATACGTTCGCCTAAAATTGTAAACTTGGACGCGTTCACTCAAAATTGTAAACTCGGACGCGTTCACTCGAAATTGTAAACTCGGACGCGTTCACTCGAAATTGTAAACTCGGACGCGTTCACTCGAAATTGTAAATTTGGAAGCGCTCATTTAAAATATTTTTACGTTACTAAGCCTACGTCAATTCGATTCGATGCTTTTAATGAACATAAAAGAAATCGTTCAAGAATAGAAGTGTTTATATCGCTTTTTCTCAAAGATTGGAAAACATATCGTAGGAACTTTTTACCTTAAATATATGTCATTCTAAGTTTGGAAATACACCCGTCTCACTTACGTGCACACATTACAAAGAGTAGTCTTCGATTCACATTCTTCAATTATAAAAATCAAACGATTGTAATAATTCAAGAAACACGATTAGAATTTTAAAAATGAGCTTCAACGCACTCACATGTTTTATACAAATCGAGGGTTGGTGACGATTGAGAAAACACGATTTGGATTTTATTCTGATTTCCAGATCACTTCTCGGCCGCTGCGTGCTCCAGGGAGCGTGAACTGCCGGGGCAGCATCGCGTCAGCTCGACAGGAAACGACCACCCTGACCTACCGCCAGCCCGAGTTGAGAAGTGTTAGAATCAGCGACCATTGTGACACGCAGGTAACGTATCACGAAGATAAATCAATTGAATACGAAGACCAAATGCAATTGAATGAACGACTCAGGAACTGCAAGCCTTTGCCCCACGAGACAACTGAATTATATGCTGGTGAAGACGAGGAAATATTTTCAAGAAAAAATAGTGGATGGGGAAAATCTTATGAAGCGTCAACGAGAGAAACAGAGTCAAATGATGGATCAGATGTGTCACAAATAAGTTTAGGAGCTAAAATAAAATTGATTGCAATGCAGCAACGAGAAAATATTGAATGTAAGTTAGAATTGTGCAACAACGTTGATGAATTGAAATCTAAATTAAGTTTTAGTTCTGACACCGGTTACTTCCAAGCTAGTCATTGTTCAGATGAGCGAGGTTTCTCTAGTGTTGAAGAAAGAGAAACGAGCGCGAGCCAAGTTAGCGAAGAAGTTCCAGAGATAATTATATCAGAAAAAACTAACTTCCAGTTTAAGAATGAAGGGTGGAAACATCTCTTGCAGCGCAACAATGAGCTGCTATCAAAACTTTCAGGAACAGACTTCTCATTTCTTGCGAGAGAAATGCCTGTAAACCCAAGTGGCAAAACTGAAATCTTAGCTCTGCTTTGTAGTGAAGAAAGTCTCACTCCCTGTGCTTCTGACACCGACGTCACTGCTTCGAGTAAGAAGTCCAATGATATCAACCCAAACCATCAATATATGCCCTTTAATTCTATAGGAAGCGAAAATAATCCGTACTTCCTACGCACAAGTAAACCTGAGAGACCACTGACTCCTATTTCTTCGGACTGTGTTTTAGAAGATATTAGCGAAGAAACGTCTCAAGCTGATTTGGATTCTCTGTCATGTGATTCAAAGATTCTTACAAAAGTTTCCCAATTCAAAAATGCACGAGAAATTCGGGAGTACCCACCAAGCAACGGTAAGCCTTGGCAAAAACAGTCAAGTTCAATCGATGAGGCAGATAATCGAGACACGAGTGTTTCTGAAAGAAGCCTTTCGTGCACTTCAGATTCTAAAGACGCTAAGAATTCTTCTCAAAGTCCTTGCGACACAAGCAATAACTCAACGGAAGCCGATACTTGGAATTCTGTTGATGGAAACTGGAACAACTTCGTCGATAAAAAGAGTGTCGGGGCAAACTTGAGGAGCATCGAGAATAGTAACGCGAGGAATGACCTTCACAACAGTTCACAAGACGGCAATGGAGTAAATGAAGTGAACGCAAAATTTTACAGAGCTGACTGCGGCAAAAAATTTGCTGCCCTAAGTTCCGAGTCACTTTCTGAGTCAACAGATTTGAGCAAGGGGAAAGATATTGCTGCTGGTGTTCAAAAACCAAGCGACATTGGAACGTCTGAGACCAGAGCATCTGAAAGACACGACTGCTTCACCGCCGGTGCTTCAAAAGCTACCGAAGATATCAGAATAAGTGCTTGTGACTCCAAAACAAAGCAAGACAGCGATAGTAACTCTGGCTCAGGCATTTTAACTTCCCATTCTCCTCCAGAGGACCAAAAAAAACTCTCGAAAGCACCGACGAGAAGCCAGTTTCTCAGCCAGAAAAACGCCATAGAAAAGCTCGTGTTGGAAAAAGTTTTGAAACGCAAGGAATGGCAAGAAGCTGCTCAAAAGGCATCGTCTGGCACCCAAACAACTTCCTCCGATTCAGGTCTCTCGAAAAACAACGAAACCGAAGATCCTGTTTTGGAAAATGAGTCGACGGATCACAAGAAAAGCAGCGAAGCGCTAGCCAAAACAGCCCCGGGATCGCCTAAGGAGCGAGAATCTCTGCCTCTTATTTTACACGCCTTAGTTCAGAAGGTCTTGAGCATTAAATCATCCGATGCTGATGATAAGAAAGGTGAGTATTTTTATAAATTCGACCAAACATTACAATATAATTATGGAGTAAGCTGAATGATATGATAGGGAACTGCGGAAACAGTTATAGATCAACAAAATTAAAACAAAATTACACTATGGCAAATGTTTCTTTATGTTTACAATGTATTTTGAGCCAACATTTGCTCTCATTATAACCGTGTTGGCAACAATACTTAACATATTTCATTCGCCCTTAGTACGCGAAGACGGAAGTTCCTGTCGTGTGTTACAACTAATCGTTGCAAGACAAAACAAAAAATACAGACAGTTCAGGCTTGCCAAATAGCAGTAGTAAAGAACATTAGTCGAAATAACTGCCTCAATAAAGTTGTCTCACAAGCACAAAAAAATTACATAACCAAGTTACAAATGCATTAGCGTAGGTTTTTGGGAGGAAAGTTTTTTTTATTTTGGGGGGGACATTGAATTTATAAAAACCTCAAGCCAAATTTATTTGAATTGTGCTGTCGAGATTTTCGTCTACTTTTTCTTTTTCTTTTTCTTACTCTTGTAGAAAGAAAAAATAAAACTTAGAGCACTCCACTGAAGGGACATAACAGAGCATCGCTTACCAAATTGAATCCGTACGCCTCTGACGATAACAATTTCTTGTAAGTATTCCCTCGCCCTTTTGTATCTTTCCGTCATCTGTGTTTCTTGAAGCGTTGGCTGAAGAAAAAGTGAAGCTGGAGGAGCTCCACGACCATTGCTTGCGGTTGTGCCGCTCCTCTGGCTGGCTGCCACGCGCCCCAGACTGGCCAGAGCTCCACTCCCCTTGCAGGAAGGAGCTGGCTGACCTCAGGATCAAAGTTGATTCACGCCAACAGAAAAATCTCGATCTCATCCGCAAGGCAAGTAATTGAATGAGAGGCAACAGAAAAAGCACGAGCTTTAGCCAAGGCGATGCATGGGAGACCTTTGTGATAGTTAAGGCGGGTAATGAGTTCAGATTCACAAAGAGAGATAAGTTGAAAACTTGTATGTGAGTAAAAAAGCTTTTATCTGATACAATTAGAGAGATGATTCGAACAAGTTCCGTGCTTCAATGGGAGCCTTAAAACAGAAATTTTCTTGAGTTTTCAAATTTGCATGTGACAATGTCGTTGAAAGAGGATTACTCACTCCGGCATTTTATGAGCTAGTACTGAGTTTCCCGACCTTTGATGGTCAATGCCACCCTCCCAGTGATTTGAAAGCTCTTTGGATTTTTGAGATTAATGAAATTTCACAAGGGTTCATCTTTATGTACGCTATGCCTTAATGGGTTAATAATATCTCCAGTCTACACTACGCCCATGACAGCGCGGTTGTGAAATTTTTCTTCACTGTTCACCGTCGCAAATGTTTGATGAAAACATTTGTATCATTACGGTAAGTTCAATGATGAAGTTTAACGAAGGGTTATGAGAGACGTTGATATTTTTAACGTGTATGCTGATGACTGTATCAATTTGTGCAGTTGCTGGATGATAAAAAGGCACTGGCTGATGAACTTCAAGAGGTGAAGAAACAACTGGCAGACATTGCTGTCGAGCATAACAGGAAGGTAAGAGAGAAAACGGAGTAAATTGGCTTACGGATTTGAGATAAATCCAACAAATTAATGAAGTTCTAGTGAGTTAAGTAAATGCACATATACTTGTATAAATTCATTGACTCACAGAGAGGCATCCAAAAATCAAACTTAGACGAACTGTTAAATTAACGAATATAACTACCAGTAGATAGTTAGTAAAAAAACTCCAGAGAACCACAGAGGGCTAAAGGAATAAACACGTACAAATTTTGTATTGCTTTTTGCAGAGTTTAATAAGCCTTATTCAAAACATTTCATTTTAGTAAATTAGTTGAGTCTATTCAGACGGTTGACAATTACTACGCATATAAGTTACATTCATTCATTCATGTTGAGACGCATGCATTTTAAAACTAATATTGACTCTAATATCGCAATGTAAGTTCAGTGTTCTGGCTACGAATATGGTTTGGCTTTGTTTTTGGCAGTCATACTACATTAGAAAGTCAATAAAAATTTTCTTAACTAAATAACTCATTAAAACGAAAAACGACTTCGTATCATGATTTTTTCTTTTTCGCCACTGGATTACAAATTTTGGGTTAATGCAATCCAGTTGTTGGTTATGGACTCCATAAAATCCCATTTCAACAGACTTAATTTTACTCGACATGAAAGGGCATCATTTGCACAAACTGGGCCTTAGAAACATTGCAGCCGAGATGAAGAACTTCACACAGACATTTTTGACTTTCAAAAATTGCACAGCACGTAACGGGAAAATATGCAATAAAGCCACTAGCAGCTGCTACGTTCGTGCTTCAAAGGAGGAAAGATGCAGACTGGTGATAGGGACTCTCCTTATTCCTCCGGCTTTCAAATGGTAAGCTAGTAACCACACACAAAAAGAGCATGAAGAGTAGCTCTCTAACTGCCAGCCGTAGATGCAAATAGAAGAGAAAAGAATAGAATAAAATAGAATAGAATAAAGCAATAGGAAAGAGCTGTTTGTTCCGTTCTTGTGTTGTTACTCAAGTCCTATGCCGTTTAAAGTAAAAGCATTCATCCCGCACATACACCTCAATCACGCATGCCATATCAGTCACACAGTCACGCACATGACCAAATAAGTCGCATTGACGCTTGGATACAGAAAAATCTTGAAGAATTTCGGTAAAATATCTTTCGAGCTAATCGTTTATTACTATGGAATAAAAATGTAACATTGTCGCAATTTAACTGAAAGAAGTAACTTACTGAATCAGTAAGCACCTGCATGTGAGAATATAAAACGCGATCTTTCACTTCAATTTAATAAGCTTATTCAAAAGAGAAAACAAAATGTGCATGCCTATTTATATATTATACATACATTTGTATCCATTTAATGTAGAAGCGATCACTGCCGTGTAAATATTGACATTAAAGGAACGATTTTCAAGCATGAGGTAAGCATGCGTGGCTCTGCGTGCTATGGCCAACAGCATGTTCTAATGTCCCAAACGTGAACTATTCATTCCACTTGAACTTTAATGAACAAATACTGCGATGAAAGGTAAGCAAATGCGAAGTTTTCAATTATGTGAAGTAGGCGTGTGGAGAACAAGTATACCTAACATTAGTCGGTAACCCCGACAGATGAAAGCGATGTCAGCGCAACATCAAGTTGAGCTAGAGGCCTGCAAACACAAGATACAGGCGGCAGAGCATAGTCGCAGGGAGAAGTGGGCGATGCACAAGACGAAGCTCATCAAAGTGAGTGCCGTAAATCTAACTTGGCGGCGTCCTGCCACTCTCCCAAGAATAACAGGAGAAATTTCAACTGCTTTTATTTCGTGTCGAAAAGGCAGTTGTAATTCTTTCATGTCAGGTGTGACGAGAAGTCAGCCTAAACACATCATATGACAGAAGATGATAATTTGTCATCCTAATTATCTAAAAAAACGTTACAGGCAATCCTAGCAGCCCAAGTTTACTGCCAGTAGACCATTAGCTATGAACAAAACAAGGTTTGAGAATTCATAAGGTTGAAATAAATTTCAATTTTTCTTCTGTTAGTGTAGCCTCAAGTGCGTAAGTTGTGTCTGTGACAAATGTAGCTTAAAAATGCTTGTATTAGAAAAGTTATTAATAAATTTATTTTAATAACAGTAACCATATTTAAGCAAAGTTAATATGCATCACCAGTTCCGACTGGACCATATACGACTATTCGATAGCTAATTATTTCTGGAAAAGTCTATCGAAATTGACAAATACTGTCAAATGTATATACTTTGTTTTTTAGTGCATAATGATGTTACTGTACTTTCTTATGCTTTTGCAGAGCCACTGCTGCTTTATGTAAAATATCCGGCTTCATAATTCTCTGTAGAGGGATACTAAATTATTGGTTGAAATTTTGCTATTTATTTCTGGAGTTTGGCGAGCTAGAAATAACATTCCAGTCTTTTATCTGTTTTTTCCTGATGCTTTTTAATGAGGAATCGAGTTTCCGAGGCCTCGAGACGCGGATCAAAGACCTCATGGCGACGCACAGAGATGAAATCAGCAAACTGAAGGCAAAGCACTGGCAGGTGAGACAAGATGCTGCCTCTTCTGGTGTCTTCACCAATTTTTAATCTCAAGTACTGAATTACGACTCCAGAAAATCATTTCACAGAAGAAAAACTATTTATTTCAGAAATAGAATAATCCAAAATGTGAGTTCGTGGTCAAAAGTTTAGCACGGAAATAATTTTCCTCCAATAAAACAATGGTATTAGCCTGCTAAAGATTGTAGTTTTTTTTACAAGATTAGTGGGCTTGATTTGCGTAAGAACTTTGAGAGGACACTACAGGTGCTCACAAAAGTTTAAGCATTTAGTACATGTACGCAAATCAACAACCAAATTCTCTTAAAAATCAGAAAATACTAGTTTGAATCAATGAATGTGGAAATCAAGGGAATAGATTTAGTGACTCGAATTTAGGTCTAGAATCTAGATTAACAACAACACACATTAGCATTGCATAGTCTTTGCAATAGGAAAGCATCAAATAAATTCATTAATAGTCACTTGCGTAATTAATTTCATCCTCTAGGCAACGTGAAATCTTTACTCCATTTGATAGCAATTGAAATCCGTATAGAAGTGAAATAAAACTTCTTGCTTATCGTTGTTGTCGCTTATTATACTACACTGAGTTTTGCTGAAGAGATATTCTACAGCATTGAAAAAGTTAGGTTCAAATAAGGAGACAGTATTTCCTTTTGACGAGTTCTGATTCTGACCCGAAAGAGACTTTTCCGAAATAGTAGTTTGAGTTATGTGACACTATAGAAAAACGTACTTCGAACTGATAAATCGTCGCTCACAGCTTACAGTCATCACAGGAGGTACTGATAAACTTCTACTTTTAAGTGATTAGACCCTAGCGAAATGGTATTCGTCTCGTCTCAATTTTTCGGACGGTCGCTCAGGAAATGAGGGCGGTGGAGGAGAAGGCGCTAGCGGAGCAGCGACAGCGGGACAAGACGGCGCTTGAAGGCTTCGAGGTGCAAAAAGAAGAGGCATGTCGGAGAGAAATGGAGAGATCTCAGCAGAGGTAAGGGCGTCACGTGAATGATGTACATATGTTTTGCAGTGTGGCCTTGCAGGCTGGCAAACAAAGCGAGAGTGTTTTTTTAGCTAGGCGGGCATGGAAAGGAGCGAAAAATGGGCTAAGAGACTGCCAAAACCAGATGCTGCATGTGGTTTTGGAGTATTGCATTCCCAACATCCCTAGCCAAGACGGGTAAAAGTACGTACCATCAGCTGTGCCTGTACGACTGATCAGCTTAACGACATAATTAACCCTTTTTTCAGGCTGGAGGTAGTTCGCGGTGTATACTCAGGTCAAAGATTCTGATCAACTTGGTTAACGTTTCCTTACATGTACATGCATTGCAAACGACAGTCAGCAAGAACAACATTGCAATGACTACATAATAAGCAACTTAATTCACAGAAATACTTTAATGCTGGTTCCTGCAGGCTATCACGGATCTGAATTAGTGGATAAGATTGGTGTTGAGCAAGCAAACAAGTATAGTATCACGTAATGGAGAAAATAAAAACTGCGAATTAAGTTCGTATGAGAGCTACATGCTGGAGTGACGTAGCTGAAGAATAACGATGAATATTGGACTTTGAAAGTTGGAGTGAACAGTAACAAACTCAGAAGTAGAATGTGTACAAAAGAATCGGACTTGGCGCACCAGAGCACATCTTGCTAAACCAAAACAGAAGTTGGTGCACCTGAACAGGACTATTTGGCATTCTAGAAAAGGACTTGGCATTTCATGTCAGGACTTGAAATTGCAGAAAAGAACTTGATATCTCAGGATCAGCCTCATATTACATACCAACTTAAGCAATCAGAAACCATTATTCATATCGGCTCCAAACTATATCAATACGAGCCTAATCAAATCAGATAGCCCTTTCAAACTACGCTTTCTAAGTAGGATCTGAATTCATTCTATTAGAACAAAACGATTGACATAAGACAAATTCGAGGTACGTAGATTTTATTGTTTTCGTCTATGCACGCATGCTAGCAATTAATTTCCTCTTCATTTTAGCAGAACTAAAATATGGTGCCATTTTCTTAGCATTTCCGCTCGCCAACTGGAGGATATTGCAACACTGCGTAGCTACAACACAATGAGGTTTAGTTGCCGTAGTTACAGTAACACAATAACACAACGTACTAACACAACACAATATTTTCAATGTAATATTCACAATATTGCATGTTATTATTATATTCCTGGTTTAACCCCTTTAGTCAACACGACACAAAAACACAAAGCGAGGTTCACTAACAGTAGTTACAATAACGCAACACAAAACACACAGCGAGGTTCAGTTGCAGTAGTTACAATAACACAACACAGTAACACACAAGATTCAGTTGCAGTAGTTACAATAATACAACACAGTAACACACAAGATTCAGTTGCAGTAGTTACAATAACACAACACAGTAACACACAACAAGATTCAGTTGCAGTAGTTACAATGACACAACACAATAACACACAGCAAAGTTTGCACGAACAACAACACACACTAAACCACCCTCATAAGGACGACTTGTTAAGCTGGTACGGAATGCCTCCGGCCTTGAGTTCTGAGTCTGAGCTTCGCGATGACTAAATCAATGCAAATAATTACATTCCCAGGGCGTAATGTTATTCTTGCATTCCCAGGGCGGAAGAATAACATTACGATTTCAAAATGATTGTCTGTTTAATGAAAGTTCTCAGGCGACACAGGAATTCCATACATTGTCATAAATCCAATTTTACATTGTTATTGCTTTATTTTAACTTTTTACACTATTACATTCCTGGTTCAACCACTGCACTTTTTACATAAAAACATAATGTTTTAATTAATAATTGAACAGATTCCAGTTGTTGTACTTATTATTGGTACGTATAATTACTTGGAGAATAATAAATTAGACAACTTTTCACTGTCGCAATAAAACTGCTCGCCTGGATGTGACTGGAAAATGAAGTAGTCATGACAGAAGTGACTGAAGTAGTCATGGCAGAAGTGACTGAAGTAGTCATGGCAGAAGTGACTGAAGTAGTCATGACAGAAGTGACTGAAGTAGTCATGACAGAAGTGACTGAAGTAGTCATGACAGAAGTGACTGAAGTAGTCATGACAGAAGTGACTGAAGTAGTCATGGTAGAAGTGACTGAAGTAGTCATGACAGAAGTGACGTATTAGGTATTAGGTAGTGGCGTATTTCAAGTGATTGAAAAAGTTTGGCTGCATTAAATGAGCAACTTTCTGAATAAAAAAAATCTAGTTGACAATTTTAGGGTAAAATTCGAGATTTACTCGTTCGCGCCAAAACATTTGAGCTTATAAGGCTGATTTATGAGTAGGCTGACATGTTAAAGACAATTCACGAATAATAATTCACTGAACCAATCCAGAAAATTGTGTGATGGAATTATGGCCCTCGTCAAGTAACAACATTGAACTTGCGCATTTCTATGGTACATGTATGATACATGAGTAAATGATTTATTAAGAGTGAGTCATTCGCATCGAATTCATAAAGTTCAAATATGTTGCTACAGTATGATCTACAGATAGTGGTATTAAAACAATTCAAATAGAACATTTAAACGGTATATTTTAATGAAACCAAATATTTATGCTACCACAGATGTCGGACATATATAAAGTGGCATCCTCAAAAATAGTCCCAGCACGCAGCCCCAGTAGTCATATTAAACCATTTTTTCCATTGGCTGAGCAACAGCTATCGTTTATCATCTTACACATTCGGGCAGCTACAGAACATCAACCAGGTTCAAATGGTATTCAGGATTCTGGCACTTTTAAATATTCTGGCACTTCATAGAATTGTGAAGAGACAACCAAACAGTTCCATTTAACATCAGGTCTTCGCTGGCAACAAATTTATGTCATTAGAGAACCTAGGTACAATAGAGAATTTCTTAAAAAATATCAAAAATTTTACATCAGGCATGCTGTAAACACGATGGGATTAAACTATGAAGCCAGTTTGGCTAATTCTGAGAAAACATCTCAAGTGAAAAGCTTTCAAGCTTCACAGGACGTAAATATTCTGCCTGGTAAACATGGAATTGAGGCTGGCGGCTAACATTTTTTGGCTCAGTTTCGAAAAGCACTGATTCTAGGGTGTAATCTGGTTATATGAAAAAATGATTTGTTTCGTACTAAACACCAAACAAATAAACGAGCAGATACTGGGTTCCAACAAACCCCCCCTGTAATTGAGTGCAAGAAGGTTTATGAGGAAAAGTTTCGTCCTTGGTGGAGATGATTAAGAAGATGATGCTCCTTATGGTTTGGTTTGAGGGATCCATCAACTTTGATATCTACTTGGAGAAAATTCTGAAGAAAACAGTCTGGCATGCAGTTTGGGTAGTGGCGACCTGTCATTAGTACTGGTTTCAACAGGGCGGCACCAGATGCCATGTGAAAGCCAGTTCCTTCAGTTCCTGGAATCCAAATTTGGTGACTGATTTCACATCAGATGAATCACTACTGGCTCCTATACCTTCTGAACTTGTCCTCCCCTTGATCTTTCTTTCTGGGCCCAGGCCATGGCACACATCGTCAGGTGTCAACAAAGCATTCTGGCGGAGTTGGAACGTATTGCGAAGAATTTCGCATGCCAACATGAGTAAGGATGATATCAGAAAGATGACTAGCATACAGAGAAAAGAGCAAAGCTGTGTAGGGGTCAGCTTGCAGAGCACTTCGAACAATCAAAGTAATGAACACAAATGTCCCACACATGGCGTATCATTGCCACCTTTGTTTTTCAAAACGTAGTGATTCAAGATTTTTATATACATGAATTATCCAACTTGAACAGCACCCTAAAATATTATTCTACACGAAAAAATTATTTGAAGATAAAATAGTGACACACTAGTTGTGGACCATAAAAGTGTAGCTCGTTGTCAGGTCCTACGTTTATTTGACACTGATAAACTGAGCATCTCAATGAACACGCATGCATGCTTCAGAACGGTCGTGTTTGTTAAATATCTATAGATTTAAACATATACATACATATGTATATATATATATATATATATATATATATATATATATATATATATATATATATATATATATATATATATATATATATATATACCATTTTTCTCTCGTGCTGATGAATTCCTGTCCACCAGAAACTGTTCCCATGATAACTTTTACTCTCTTTTAATTCCTTTAAGAACTATGACGTCTAAAACTAAAAAAAATTCGAGCCTCTAAGAAATTTCACCGATCGCCCAAAATCAAATTATCTTCTGAAGTTCAGGAACTAAGTCTAACGAACTCCAACAATTTACACTCTTCAAAAGGTAATTTTTTTACAAACGTGAGCTCTTGTATGCTGAAAAACTGGGGCACACTTAAAAATTTTGAATTCCCCCTGAAAGACATTTCTGACAGGGCACTAAAATTTACCTCAGGCTGGTAACAACTGTTCAGGTCACAAGCAAAGTTTTCCTCTCAAGCACGGAACCTCCGCCACAAAGAAGATGCGCAGCGCACACTTCAGAGGCAGGAAATTTGCATAAAAAATAGGGTGCTAGTGACGAGGTATTGGATACCGATAACTGCCCGCTTCGTTCGCCTGAAAAAGCGTATTTTAAGTCGGTACGTGATGAGGTCTCTGTCGAGTGCTGTCGCTTGCAGTGTACAGAGAAGGTGAACGAAATGCACAAAGTAACTTTTATGAGCCTAAATGTTTGAGACAAGCGATTTCTTGTTTGACATAACTATTAGTTCATTGAATGAATTATTCTTAATTTTATTACACGAGTTTTCAGTACAGAGGTGGTAGTAGTACAGTTTGGGAAGAGTTGAACGCTCGGCGCAAAGTGGTTTCTTAACTTGTCAGTCAAGGAAGAACTTCTCGACTGGTTATATTTTACGAACTAACTTTTGTCTAAAAGGCAGAAACTCGTTCGTTAAAAAGTGTAATGGACGTACAGAAGTCATCCTACACGAAGAAAATGAAGTTAAGAATTGAAGTGATTGCTCATGAGGAGGGATTCGTTTCTCAAAGCTATTTATGCTAGAAATTTTCTTGGAATTTGAAGAGCTAAATTCTAATAGCAAGCCTCGAAATAAAGAAATCAAAGGTTTGATAAGATTTATCGGATATAAGTGATGTACAGGAGAAGAAAAGGGAAAAATTTCGTTCAATGATTTCTTAGGCACAACGTGATGACGAACTTCTGCTCCAGAAGAAAATAAAATAAATTCTATTCCTTTTCATTTCCGGTATCTTTATCCCCAACAATAGTGGTTTAGATGAAGATGTGATCCCTTATCGAAGAAACTAATTGATTTCCGAAAAATATGACTTCCTGGAAGCGTTCAAGACAGGACAGAGGGTTTTCTGCTGTCTCGTTGCTGACCTCAATTAGTGATGGATCAGCGCTATGATCCTTAGTGCGTCATCATGAAGACGATCACAAAACCTCGAGACTTGAGCTGAGGATAGCACTTTGATGATCACAGCGTCTGTATCTTCTGTAGCGTGGAGGCTTGATAACTATCAAGAACAGATATGGGGAAAAAGAAATTGAGTGATATAAAATACTACAACAGAGTGCATACTGGCGTAACAATTAAGACTGCTGCCTGTGTTGTAAGAATTTATGCAGCACTGGAACGACTACCAGATATGGTTACCAGATGATAAGTGCTCTTCAAGGCAAAATTTTAGCTGAAAAAAGGCAAAAAGCAGGCCAAATATTTTATTGTTGCATATAAAGGAACATGTGCTTGAAATAATCTCAACTTGAATGAAAAAGATGTCCACCCGACTGAATATCTATTTGAATAAGCATCAAAATTCCAGCATCATTTTCTTTATTTGGGTTTTCTACTGAAGTGGAAAGGAATTATTTGATTTTGACGTTGCTGATGCTGGGTTCATTGCACTCAATCATGCATGATCTAAAGTTTTTTAACGTAGCATTTGTCACTAAAAAATCTTTGCAGCACGTTGAGTTGCTGATGAGATGAACTTCTATTTTAATTAAAGCGTCCAAAAAATTACGATGCATTTTATTTCTTGGTCTATTTTTAACTTCAGTCACAAGCGTAAACATTTTCTTTAAAAAGGTATTGCCTGCTGGAGTGACAGGATATTAAAGATCATAGGTAAATAATTCTTTGAAATATTTATGGCAATATATGCCAAGCCAAGAAGAAACGGTCTCTTTTGCAATTTTATTCTCGGTGATATTTTTTTATCTCTGATCATTCAAATTAATTTTCGTTCATTGCTGCTTAATGACACCGATATTGTCTCCATTTTTACTATATCATTGGTAAGTTCGGAAACTCTCCTTTATTGATTTCGCTCAAAATATTGTTTGGACTAAACAATGAAAGATTTTTTAATACATCTGTAACATCACACAATTCAGAACAATATGCATATTTTGATAATTATTCCATTGAAGATACTGGGAACAATCATAAATGCTATTGCCTGCTTGGAAAACAGTGGTTACGTGACAGAGAACATACGAAGAAGAAATTGAACTGGTATCTGTTCAGAATCAAATATATATTGAGCCCATCACTTCTACAGTAAGTTTCAAAATTAATGATTTTCAGATAAAAATAACGTTTTGTACAATCTCCATAAACCAAGGTGATGAACTTGGGTCGAATTGGAGAAAATGTGAAAAATATTGATATGTTAGGTAAAGGTTAAAAAATAGCCATAAATAACAAAATAGCCGAACGTCAGATCTCAAAGCAAATGCTTCCAAAAAAAGCCGATTTAGAAATTATGATTGGATAAAGGCCAATCTGGTGACCCTGTTCCCATAACACACGGCATTCGATGCGTGAGAGGATAGCAGCATGTTACATGTCTCTCAAGGGCACAGAGTTTTCAAAATATACTGAAAAATAATCTCTTTTATTGTCTTCCTCCCCGGCCGTGAAGGCCAAAAGATTGAAATATGAAGTTTTAAAAAGGTTTATTGGATGCAAGTTATCTACAAGCGATGGGAAGCGTAAAGTTTTGTTTATCGATTTCTTTGGTACGATGTTAAAATAGACTTTAGTTGCAAGGAATAATCAATTTAATTTCTTTTTTTTTCATTCCCGGCGTCTAAACTAAAGATCTTTCGTCACTTGGTTAAGATAAGGGCAAACTTCGGAAAAAATGCATTTACATTTTCAGGCTGATTACAAAATTAACCATTTTTTGAGCCATAAATAGATGGATTATGAGATGTTAAAAGAAGTAGCAAAAGAGAACCTTTTCATCAAGTGGGTGACGAATCAATGTTTTCCATCATACGATGGAATTACCACTTTTTACGGCAACTCTTCACGGCTGTTGGCTTAGAAAAAGTATTCATTTGAGCAAGCTGAGGCTGTAAACCCCTTCAAAATCCGTAGTCAGAAGTGATGGTTGTTCCGTAATTATAAAGACCCCACAAATTCTCTAGAATAACAGAACGCACTGGCTGACAACAGAACATGGTTACTTTTCTTCGCATGTTCAAGTTACGGACTCGGACTGCAAACTATAAAACTATTACCTATAGATTCCCACGAATTCAAATTTTCAAAGCAGGACTTCTGTCTTAGGGTTACGACCGAATTCCGTTCTTACTGACGTTTGTAAGCCGGTTCGGTACTTGAGTCGGAACTTAGGCCTGTACGTCACGGAAATATGCACTTACATACTCGTACGTAAGTTATACCAATTAATGATACGAACATGAATATAAATATAATCTAAACCAAACATAAATAAATTAAAGTTCAAACAAGGGTGAAAACGGGTAAAAAATTACGAAGCGAGGAGATGACAACGAAAGCTATAAATCCAATATGGTGTACTGAGTGAGCATTTTCCTCGTTTATCGCTGCGTTACCATGTATTCAGCCACACGAGTAAAACAACTAGTACTGCGCTCGGTTTGCAAGCTACGAACGGATCGCTGTAAAACAGAACATCAATTACCAGCATGTATGGGCGCTCGTTCTTAACGGCGAGTTGCCGTAAGTCGAAATGCCGTATATCGGGGACTCACTGCATAGTGAAACTCAGAAGAGTTTTTTGAATAGATGCGTTGGTTTTCAATAGAATATTTTCAATAGTTCTAAGCGCACATGCACAATGAAAGGAAAATTAAAGACCATTTAAAATTTATACTTCTAACACCTGGTATTTAGTCAATTCTGAATCTAAATGATCATGATCCTTACAAAATTTTGACTGTTTAGAAAACTTACACGTAGAATATACTACTCCAATAAACTGGAGCCGACACACTATTTTGTAGTCCTCATAATGGAGCTTGTGACCAGGCATTAGTTTGGAACTTTGCATCAATACTCAACTGTAAATTTGAAATTCAAATTAGTTTGAATATTTTATGTATCGAAATGGAAGGCAACCTTTTTCTGTCTCTCACTAAGCTTAGAACAGAGACAACGTATCAGTGTTGTCGGAAGACAAAATAATATAAACAGGAAGTTCATATTAATGCAGTGTGTGACAACATCCTGCAACTAACAATTCAATAATAATGCCGTCGACTGTGCAAGTTAAATAAGCCATTGGAGTTCATATGAATCTAAAAATGTTCAGCAGTCGCTGCTAGTTAACACTTAGGGCAGTGTTTGCAAAAGTGCACAGTTATGAGCAAAGTATTTCGCCTAAATACAAGGTGAAATGGAGTGTTTTAGATCTCTCGCGTAACTATGTGAATCCCTGCCTAAATACAAGCATTAATATGTAGTTCAGTTGAGGTATTTGTTAAAATTTCAGTTAGCTGTGAGAGTGACTCCTTTCAAATTTCAGCAACTTTATTACAGGTGCACGAATTCCATTCCGGATGTCTTTGTTATGTCTCTGGACGTTGAAACAATTCAAGAAAATGTAAAATAAAATTTCACATTCTTTCAATATTTGAACTAAACTAGAATGCTTTATTTGCGGTGAAACCCTAGAGAGAGATAAGAAGCTTCGTTTTAGAGGAAACGCATCCAAGAAAGTTTTTTGCTCGAATTTTAGTAGATCTTAACCATGGCAAAGAACTTACCATGAATAAAAAAGCAAATTCAACGATCGTTGATCATTTATTTCCTGTACATAATTCCCTTTGATGAATTACTCTACTTTATAAGTAACTGTTTCATTCGATGATGTTACAAGAGTGTGAAACTTGAAGTTGTTTTTCACGACTTAAATTGAAACTGATTCCCACCTGGAGGTACAACTTACGAGCTTCAGACGCAACACAGGCATTTCCCTGTGTTTTTGAAAATCTTCCACTTTCCTAAGAGAAAAGAACACCGGTTGAGTAGGGAGCAATGTAAGACTGGCCGTAACAAGCTTTCAAAGTTAGGATGATTGAAAAAGGAGTGTCTTTATCCTCAACAATGGTGGCTTAAAGGAAGGTGTATTTTCATTTTGAGGAAATGAATTGATTTCCATAAAAATATTGCTTCTTAAAAACGTTTATGCAATTGCAGTTTTAAACTCTTGAATTGAAATCGGGTTTTTTGCTTGCACTCGGACGAGTGGAGAACAATGGTGAGAGAATATGTTGAACATTTTGTTCATACAAGCAGCAGGTAACCACAGTTGCTGCAGGGCATTGCTGTATTCTCTTTACTTGAAGGGCATATGCACTTGTGCTTATACTGTATATTACCTTCAGTTTTTGACAATCTCCCCACTAATTGTGCATTGTACCGTGACATTTTTTGTAAGGAGAAATACATATATTCTAACTGAGAAGATGTACCAATACTTTAAATGAACTCTCGAACAGGTTTCACTGCATGAGTAATGAGGTAATGTAATCAACATTTTTGTGTTCGACACGTGATTTCCCACGAAAAAATATTTGTATTGGACGTGTGTGCAGGCTGGAGCTCGAGTTGCAGCGCTGTGAGCAAATGGCAGCAGAGAAGGCACTCGCTATGAGCAAATCTCACTCAGCTGAGATGCAAGAGCAAAAAGAGCGCTACGAGCGCGAGTTGAGCTCGCTGATCTGTGAGCACAGAGCGCACTCTGCTCAGCTGCTCAGTGAGATCGAGCGCACCAAGCGCAACATGGAGAACGCTCTAGCGCAGGTCACTAAGGAGCATCAGGTAAAGATCTTGTTCACTGTTGCACGCATTATCTCATATGATTGCTATCACTAGTATTCTATGTATGAGTAATAAATTAGCACTTCTAGTGCAGTTCACGGTGGAAGTCGTGAGAGACAGCACATAAAAATTGGACTTCCAGCGATGGCTTTTGAATATTTGAAAAAAATGAGTAACTTCCTTTAAAAATATCCAAAACCATTACTGGATGACTAATTTTATTATTTATTAGTCATCCAGCCATGATTTTCGATATTCTAGCCTATGACACGTAGTTTACGTACATACAACGATCATGTTATCAGTTTCAATGTAAATTCATCTTTAGTGTACAACTGAGTTGAATAGGAATCATTTGAAATGAATTTGTCGAATTTCAGTGATTCAGTTAGCACAACTTGGGAAAAGGGTTTAAATAGACTTCATGAGCACATCTTATTCTAAAAAATGTGAAAGAAGAAGTGGAAAATATATGTAGAAACACGGACACTTATATAAGGGTCGGAAAGCGGGGTACTCTCACGAGATATATAAAACGGGCAGAATGTATGCGCCTATTTTAAAATTGGTATAAATTTCTCTGTATAAGGGACAAAAAATTAAAATCATTCAAAAGAGTTTGACCTTAAGTTATATATATATATATTTTGAGTTCTCCGTTATATTCACAAAATTTTCAACTTTTCGATCACAATTTTGTATAACTTTCTCATTGGTTAAAGAGATGACTCGACGCACCTTTTGTTTCATTTCATCTAGAGATGCAGCCTTTGTTCGAGTACACTTTTCTTTAGATCCAAAGTAAGAAGCCAAGCGGGGAAAGATCGAGTGTGATGGCTTGCCAAGGAAATTCATTTTTGAGCAAAATTAAGCAAAATTGGAGTTCGTTAATTTATGTTTTCTGTCGAGGTATGGGCTGGTGCATCATCTTGCTGGTACCAAAGCCCTAACAATCTTTCATTGCTAAAACTTCACTGAGCATATCAAAATATTTTTCAGAACTACATGTGAGGATTATTTTTCAGAATTACATGTAAGAAGTCTCGCTGAGCGCAAGGGATTTTTAAAATTGAAGTCTTCTTTGTTTGTCGAGTATTTTTACTAGTTTTCTATGTTCGGCATACTATTCAAGTACATGCCGTGTTTATTCTCGAATATCATGTAATTGATATAAGTTTTAAAATTTTCAACCATGAGCTCGAGCTTCAGACGGAAATTGTACTCTCTAATCTCGTAATTCGGTGACAACAATTGCTCGATTTTAAGTTCAAAGGATTTGAGGTGGAGATCTCTGTTCGTGATGTTTCTTACAGTTGACCTATTCATGTTAGCTTCTGATGCAATTTTTTAAATAGATTTTCAATCATCTTCTTGTAGTAAGGATTTAACTTTACCAATGTTGTCTTGAGTCTGTCCTATTATTGGCCAACCTGAACTTGGACGATTGTTCAAAGGTATTTTTTTCTTTCATTGCTGAAATATCTTTTGCCCAATTCCTGGTTCTGCCTGGCCTAAATTTGTAGGTGTTTAACTTTCTTAAATTGCCATCGATCGATCCTGTGTTCGTCATTTCTTCTAGAGTACACTTTGGTTGAACAAGCGGTCGCTGGGTCATAGTTGATCAACAAAAGCGAGTTTACGAATGCATTCGGTCCACAACTATCAATCAGCATTAAAACTTTTTTTTTAGACTGTCTCTGTTAACCATTGACTCACACCTTTTAAATACTACATCATAATTCTGAAATTTTGTAGAACTACGCACTTTTCAAATACTGAAATGGATTAAACATAACTTACTCTTTCATTTTTACGCAATAGCTAAATGTTCAAATTGCAAGTTGTGTTTTTTGTCACTTCGAATCATTGCGAATTTCCAAACTGATACCATGATTTAGGAACGAAATAATTTTTCATTACATTTGAATATTAAAGTAGAAGCAGCTTCATTTCATTAAACTTGAACTTATATAAAGGAGGCTCAGGAAGAGCGCATCACACAGATCTTTGACTGAAAGAAAAATTATTTCAGCGCCCAAATTATAGCTTCCAGGGCTTGAATAATTTCCTTTCAGGTTAGGTCCCATTTATCTCGTTGGAAATAACTCCCTGTTAGGCCTATCTCCGGACGCCGCTTTGATTTTCATCAGGACTAATTTCCTTTAATGCCAAACTAAGCTCGATTTGGACCCACCTCTTGGGCTGCTAGCGAGGGCCTTTGGTGAGAAAACGGGACCTTGTGCAGCCGATTAAAAGAGGAATTTGAGTGCAAAAGAGAATATATTTCGAAGCGAGAGGCACTTTTAGGGAGTAGTAATTTTTCGTGAGAAAATAGATTTATGTACGAAAGGAAAAGGTTGCCTAATTATTGGAGTGAATGGAGACCATCTTGGATAAATGATAAAGTTTTGAGCTGCGTTAAGGAACGTCATTTGGATAGTTAGACAATGAGCTTACGAGAGGCACGAGAATAAAAAAGAATTTTGGCTATACACTACATTTTACATAGAAGTATCTGTTCTAGTCCAAAGGACAGTTGTAGTGTAAAAATAAAGAATGTCTCACAATTTAGTGATGAACCAATGACCTTTGACGGGCGTTCTTTGTTCTTCTCACAGACGGAGTTGAACGCAGGGATGGCTGAGCGGACCACTAACGAGCGCCGCTTGAGAGAAGAGTTGACTCGAGACGCTGCGCTTGAACTCGAGGCTCAAGCCAAGCGTCTCGCTGAAAAATTCAAAAGACAGCGAGACAGAGACATCGAGCGAGCCTTGCAGCAGCTTCAGCAAGAGGTGCAGCGAGAATGGCAACAGAGACTTCAAGAAGTTGAACAGAAACACAGGTATTGCAACAACATTTAGAAGCAGAGGCACAGGTATTGCAGCGTCATTTACAAGCAGAGGCACAGGTATTGCAGCGTCATTTACAAGCAGAGACACAGATATTGCAGCGTCATTTACAAGCAGAGACACAGATATTGCAGCGTAATTTACAAGCAGAGACACAGTTATTGCAGCGTCATTTACAAGCAGAGACACAGATATTGCAGCGTCATTTACAAACAGAGACACAG
>VCRD01000307.1:68380-82251 GCA_006783055.1 Trinorchestia longiramus
GTGATATAGCGCAGCTGGAAGAGGTAATACAGTGCAGCTGGAAGAGGTAATAAAGTGCAGCTGGAAGAGGTAATTAAGTGCAGCTGGAAGAGGTAATTAAGTGCAGCTGGAAGAAGTAATACAGTGCAGCTGGAAGAAGTAATACAGTGCAGCTGGAAGAAGTAATACAGTGCAGCTGGAAGAAGTAATACAGTGCAGCTGCAACACGGAATATAGTGCAGCTGCAACACGGAATATAGTGCAGCTGCAACACGGAATATAGTGCAGCTGCAACACGGAATATAGTGCAGCTGCAACACGGAATATAGTGCAGCTGCAACACGGAATATAGCGCAGCTGCAGAGAGTAATATGATGCAGCTGCAGGTGGTAATAAAATGCAGCTGTGAGAGGTAATAAATGCAGCTGTGAGAGATGCAGTTGTAGAAGGTGCAGCTGTGGGAAGTAATAGTACAGCTGTAGGAGGTAAAAGTACAGCCGTGCGAGAAAAGCAGCCATAAATAACAGCAGATCCAGTACCAGGAATGCAGTGGATCTGCTGGATCTTAACACTGGATCCTGGAGTCACTAAGCGTTTGTGGTCAAGTTGAAAGCCGACCTTCAGCACGAAGTATGAAGTGCCAAAATACAGCGTTCCCTAGCAGCACCCAGTGAACAAAATCTTACATTGAATCCTTCTGTTAATTTGTTTAGAAACTGCAAGTACTTTATCTCACGCTCACTCAAATGCGAAATCATTGCATTACTGAAGTTTTTCTCCTGAAAAATCGGAATTGTAAACACTGACTTTATATTTGACAAATTTTAAACAATAAACTTTTTTGTTCATTATAAACCTGCACTAAAACACCAATATTACTGGTGTGTCTACGCGCTTCTGTCGAAAGCCATAAGAAAATCTCTAAAGCGAAAATCTCTAAAGCTCTAAATCAAATGTGGATAATATCGTTTTGTGTTTCCTCATTCTAAATGATAGAAGGTAAAAACACACTCACGATTGTCTTACCTTTCAGAATCGAAACCTCGGTTTTTTTAATTTACTTGTGTACCAACAATCTGAAACTAGTCCTACTAATCAAAGAATAAATAACAACGAGGCAGGTTCTTACAATGAAATTCCTTGTGAGCACAACGGTGATGCCAATGAAAATACGGTTCATAGCAATAGATCAATGATAAAACTGTGCCGACATTGGCCAATGTCGTTATTTCTTTCTGAACGGACAGCAAATGTTATCACCAATATTATTTGTCTCTACAGTAAATACTGAGACTGTGAGCATCGAGACCCTGATTTCGATACCTAGTCTGCAAGACAAGGTACATACATACATTGTGTTCGCTAGTGTCATGAATATATTCCCAAGATATTATGTAAATTTCCGGTTGTAAGTCTGATATAGATCCAAGATTACTGACTCTTGAAGTGCTGCCATATGAACAGCAATATAATGGTTATTGATGACTCAACTTCCACCAATAAATACAAATACTTTGAAGGAGTCAGCACTGAAATAATGCCAGCTGTGAGATATGCCGGCACTACGTTGATGGAATAAGTATATCATTTATCATGAGTAAAATATGAGTATTTGATCTCACTCGTAGTGCTCAGCATTAAGAGCTTGTCTGTGAAAAGTTACCAACACATTCAACACTGGTTACTGAACTCAACATGAAAGAAGGCCGTGAATTAATGACACAGCAATGGTTACACCATCGCGTGTAATTGGCGACTGGCTGAGCAGTAACTCACAACGAAAGATTCATGCGCGCGTTTATCATTTGCAGCAACCTTATGCTCAGTGTGAGAGCAACTGCACAAGTGCACTCAGAAGAAACAAAGAAGAGAAGCAAACCGACACGTGATGGTGGCGTCTTTGATATCATGGCAACTTTGTGTGTCGGTGTTGTGTCCGGAAGTGCAGCTCATGAATATCATGCAGCTTGCAGTTACGATCAAATACATCGGTCAATAATAATGAAAATTCAAACAAAAATGGGTGTTATTACAGTGTGCAATTTCAATCTCCTCAGGGGATATTCTGAGGGATATTCTTATACCCCTACTTAATACATTTGATGTTTGTGATACAGTTGAAGTATTTCATGAACGTTACAGATTTCATATTCATGAGAAAATTAACAGCTTTCTGAAGGGTCCTGGCGCAAATGACAGTTGGACTCCGCGCTTTGAATGAAAGGTAGCAATGCCATTTTATTGGAGGCTTCTCATTTGACAGTGTGGAAGCACATGTAGACTTATTACATAAATATAATATTCATTACAATTATCATTATTAGTCATATTTTGCAAACTCAGGCTTTGCCGACAATCAGCTTCTGATCGTTGATACAATGATTGTTACAGATGACGATGACAATTGGTTTTCTTGAAAGCCAAATTAAAATGAAAAAATTAAAGTAAAGAGCACGAACAGCAAACTTCTGCGAAGACTTCGCATCAGCATCATATTTTGAAATCAAAATATGTTCTCATGGAAAATTAGCAGTGAAATATAATTACGAGTTCAATATAATCCGAAGAATGCGTTTTTATGTTGATTTGATAATGAGTAATATAATCAACATAAATGCTTGCAATTTGTGCTAAATGAGGATATTTTAAGGAGAAAAAAAGTGCTTGAAAATGAAATTTCTGCAGGATGAACGTAAAATTACCGACATTCGTCGAATGTCAGCGTAAGTAAATCAGTATAGAAACACAAAAACCAGTTTGCTGATATCAACAAATAATTAATCAGTTCAAAATAATATATCACTGATTAGTTTGATTATGTTAGAAAATCAGCGTTATTAATAAATCTCTTCCATATAACCAGAAGTGAATAATTAACACGGAAGCATAATAAATTTTATGCATAATGTAGCTTGCTAGTTTCGACTTCTTGATGCACTTCCTTCCGGACGAGCTGAACAAGCAACCAAGCGAACAGTTGAACAAGCAACCAAGCGAACACGTGAACAGGCAACCAAGCGAACACGTGAACATGCAACCAAGCGAACACTTGAACAAGCAACCAAGCGAACACGTGAACAAGGAAAAAAAGCAAACAAGCGAACAAGTGAAGGTCACCAATTCCACTTTCCAAATATTCGAATGAATGTAAATTAGGGGAATTTAAATCATTCAGGTCTTTGTTATTGTAGTCTGTGCTATAGCGTTCCAACAGAGCTATGCAGGCGGCACGCACTTAAAATGAAGTAGAATATGTCAACAATACGAAGATTCACGATCATGCAGTATGTGTCTTGCACTGTCTGCCACACGAGAGAGAAAAGTAAAGGAAATAAACACAACATATTTAATTGCATAAAAAAGCTCATAGCCAGTTCAAAAAACTGATTCTGAATGAGCTGTAGCTCATAATACAAAGGAGAGGTAAGTCTGTTAAGTCCAGAAGTTCGTAGCAAGAACATACGCCTTTTCAGCGAAATGTAAAACATTAACTGATTCAATGAAGTGAGCAGTAAAGTATTAACAAAAACATGCGAGGGAAGAGTGGAGTCCTGTTGCTCCGTAACAAAAGAAAATTAACAAAGTAAAGTGACACATGCTTCTTTGACGCTACGGGAAACAAAATATTGTTCCGTCTCATGCACTTCCCGTAAAACTTGAGTTCGCAATTGAGAACTTCTCATCGTCGTATTCAAGCCTGACGATGTCAACAACGGTCATTTGCGCCAGTAGACTGACAATCCCCGTTTAATTTAGCATCACAACAACCGAGTTTTTGAACACAGCTTGCTAGGGGGAAGAAGTGTTAGGTTAACTGCCGATTACAAGCGATGTAATAAGAAAGAGCAATTTTGAAAGGGAATGAGAACATAATGATAGAGAATATACTGAAGTACTGTCAAATTTGTTTGCTAAACTAAACATTCGACAATACATCTTCCGAAAGAAAATTTTCAGATGTAAATAATAAACCTTTGTGCGAATAATCTAACATTATCTAGCATTGAAGATGCAAACATAAAAACAACTGAAGGGAACTAGAAATAGTTAATGAAGTTCACTGACTTTATAAACAAGCCTGCAGACTATGTAAGGTTACTTAAATATTAGGATTAATCAAACTCTGTCCGCCGATGCACAATGTTCACAACAAAACTCATAGATTATTTATCTCATAACATTTCTATAGAAGAAGCTTGTCCTTCAAGGGACATTATGCTACAACGAAAGATGCATTTTATAATTATTTTAGTTCAGATAAATGGAATTGCTAATCCTCTAAGCTTTACTTATTTGGCACAATATTGCTCTATATTCTTACGTCTTTGATGCGAAATTAAAATAACTTCAAAAATTGTTTTCTAATCCTTTCCTGGATTTCTTTAAAAGAACAACAGTTCAACGGTTTATGCTACAAGAAGAGTAACGTGTTCTTCAACTATAAAACACGAATAAATGATCAAATTATCACCTCACGCTTCAGCATAATCTTTTAAATTAGGAAATGCAATGAATCATTTCGTAAAGAGAACAGTAAACATGATAATATTGTGTGCTGTTGTTGACAGGCTGAGTTTAGAAGTGCATCGGTTGTACACAGCGTGACTTGGGACAGCATAACTGAGCATATAAGAAGCAATTATCGGACTCGTATAATGTTGTCATGCTCATTATTTCAATATACGCTATCTCTTCTTTTATTGTGGCTGTTACATGCAACTTTATTAGTTCAGTATTTTCTCTAGAAATAAAATATTATTTGTTATAATTACAAAACTCGGTTCATTATTTCTAAAACTATTTTGTAAACCTAACGGTCTGTTTTTCCATTTTTAGGACCCGAAATTTCTTGAGTTCTTCTCACTGGAATGATGTGTAGCTAAAACAACGTTCTCTGCTGGCTTGATGTTGAATGTTGTAGTTTAAATCTTGAAGTTAGAAGTTGAAAACAACGATACCGATAAAAAGAATCCACTTTTTATGTATTAATTGTTATTTACATTGTAAGCAATGAGGGAATCCTCGAAACTTTTCAATTTTTCTCTTTTGCATGTACGAATATCTCATTCATCGTCCTTACTTTTTTCCTGCATGTTTGAGAAAACTATTAAATTGCAGATATTTTTCATTGAGTCAAGCACCGAGAGTAAAAAATAAAATTCCCCATCCATGCAACAATTTACCTTTCCAGGTAAATACGTTTCAGTATTTCAGTACGTTAGCATTTCCATTCCAGTATTTTCATGTGGTATCATGAGTATGAATGAATTAGTAAGATGTTAAGGGACACCGAATGTTACATTGCAGCTAACTGTTACTTCTATGCAACTGGTCACTGGTCTACTGGTCTATGTAACTGGCCAAGATTTATTTTGCAAATGGAACTATGTATTAGTACCCTAAGCCCCATTTTGAAATTAATGTTGATTGTAGTAGATTTATTTTGCAAATGTAACTATTAATAACCTCAGCCTCGTTTTGAAATTAATGTTGATTGTAGTCTACATCTGTCCTGAAAAGGTTAAGACAAGTTTGTTATTTTCTCAGATGGTTCAGGACGCTGGTGACGGACATGACCAGTGATGCCTCCCCGTGCAGCAACCCCCAAACAACTCGGCGCTACAAATGCTTTCAGATGTCATACACAACATATCGCTCGACCGTTCCTCCTACTCCGCATGTCAACTTTCGTGTATTTTACACGCTTTCTCCATAACTCTTCTTTTTCTTCATATACACGTCCATTCATACACACTCTCCATTTATAGACTTTTTTGCATTTTACTTATCTGCTGTACTATTTTATACCTTTTCTTCGTTCATAAAATTCTTGCATTTGTATGTTTTCCTATTCATACCTCTCATTTACCTCACACATTTCAAACATTCTATAAATTTTCCGAATTTTACCCTTTTTAGATACACATTTTCTCTAACACACATTTTCTGAAATTGTCTTCATGTTCGCCCACGACATTTTTCTCTACATGTAATACTTTGCTACTATTTGTACTCATTCTGTGGCAGACATTTTCAACCACAAACACTTTTCGCCATAATAATTTATACTATTACCACTTGCTATATTTTTGTACATTTTCTACCCTTTTGTATATCAAATCGTTTGTATAAATAAACAATCCTAATGAATTTATTTCATACTATTCTTATTTTGTGTTTGAAACCTTGTTATGGTGCAGCGTCAGCGTATTCCAGCCTTTGCTCAACAAGATTAGAACCCAGGTACACCATCTGCCATTGAGAGAGTGTCGTCTAGAGGCACCAAATGGAGATAGAATTCACCTACGTAAGGCGCTACCGCTCTTTTTCACTACGTAGATTTGACCCACGCAAACACGCAGCATACCTCATCCAGTCCACGTTCCGTCCAGTCCAATCCACGTTCCGTACAGTCCAATCCACGTTCCGTCCAGTCCAATCCACGTTCCGTCCAGTCCAATCCACGTTCCGTCCAGTCCAATCCACGTTCCGTCCAGTCCAATCCACGTTCCGTACAGTCCACTCCACGTTGTGTCCACTCCACGTTGTGTCCACTCCACTCCACGTTCCGTCCATTCCAAGTTCCGTCCATTCCGAGTTTCGTCCTCAACACATTCCGTCGACTGAAGCATGCGTGAAGACTTGCAAAATTCCGAGAGGAAGAGTAAGCAGCATTGTAGTATTAGATCTTTTAACATATAACGCGTTCAGAGGCAACGCTGTCACACCTGTCGCTTGACTGCAGGGCGAGGTGCTGAGGCGGAACTGTGCAGTCCCGCTGACAGTAATCAGGGATCGAAAATCGAAAAGAACAAATCCCACGAAAAAATCCTATGGAATAAATCCCAACAAACAAATCATGAGGAACAAAACATAAGGAACAAATCACAAGAAACAGATCACAAGTTACAGATCACAGGGAATAAATCACAGGGAACAAATCACAAGGAACAAATCACAGGGAACAAATCACAGGGAACAAATCACAGGGAACAAATCACAAGGAACAACTCACTAGGAACAAATGATAAGGATCAAATTATGAAGAACAAATCATCGACAACAACAAATGAGGAACAAATCATCGACAACAAGAAATGAGGAACAAATCACTGGGAATAAATCACAGAAATTTTTTAGAGAATAAACCACCAGTCACAACAAAACAAAACAGGAACAGAATTCACACCCAATTCAAGTGGTTTTTAAAAATCTTCTTACTACTTGGTGAACAAACGTGGCGAACAAGTAATGTTTCAAGGAATGCCCAGTTATTGAATAATATAGAAATAAACGCTGGATAACATTCCCCAACATGAAAGCACTAAGTACAAGCAACACTATATGATACTTGTATTTCATTCTCAAGTGTAAGGGATTAAAATTAACGCCAGCATCTGCTTCATGCAGTAGTGTATTTTTATGGCAAGCCTTTCCCTAATTTGCATTGCAATAATTCACTATGGGTGTGGCCAGTCGAGATATTTCTGGCCGGCTGAGAAATAGGTGAAAAGTTTTTAAAGTAGGAAAAATAACCACTACCATGAAACACATATTTAGAAATAGCGAGCGTTGCGCTACGGAAGCAAGAGAAAATTTTCGTTGGCGAAAACACCATCAATAAATATTCTTATGAAGTAGTGTGGACATACAAAAAAACCGTGGATAACAGAACCGAGTTCATCTTGAAAGACTTTGATTATGATATCTGTACGAGGCAGAGGTGGGCAGGTGAGGCAAGCATACAGTGATGCAAGCACACACTCTGCTTACATTATGCATTGCCGCCACTGTACGGGAAAGGCGCATCTCACCAGCTTCCCTACTGCAAATAAAGGCGATGTTCTGCTTTAGGTGCATGTATCTGGGCTCATTTCAACTCAAACGGTCTCAGTGTCTGAACTATTTCATCATAGGGGTGGTAATGTTCAGGCCCATTACAACTTGAAAGGTGCGATTAACCGTATATTTTTACGGCAAGGTTAATAAAATTTTGACCCTTTTTTATTACAGAAGGTACATGTATCTGGATCCTTTTTACAATACGCGTGCCAGTTTTCGGATCATTTCCGACATAAGGATGCCGGTATCTGGCCCCGTTCCAACATGTGGGTGCCGGTATCCAGATAATTTTTAGAACAGAAGAATCGGTTTCCAGACCTTTTTTAAAATTGATGGTAATTGTATCTTGACATATTTGAAAAATCTAGGTAGTAGAATCTGAACATTTTCGAATTATTTCAAAAATGAAATACTAATTGAACTCCATATTAAGACACATAAGAAGCAAGTGTTAAGAGTATGGCTAGAATGTAACACAAACGCCACATCAAAACTAATGGCAAAATTAACTTATACTTGACGGCAAAAAAACTACGTTCGAGAAATTTGTTTCACAAAATGACTTATGACCACTATATAAATGACCACTTCTTTTACCAGTAGGTAAAAGATGAAACCAAAAACAACCTGCCACCTTTACCTGAACTTCTTACAAGAACTATTTTGATGTATGGGAATAATTATCGTTGTCTCCTTACAAAATCTCAACTGAGGACATTTATCGTAAAAATCCCCTATTTTGAACACTAACTTTAAATTTCATTAAGGCGTTTTCACAGATTTCTGTCATACCCTTGGGAGGAGGAGGCACTTCAGTCTATTGGTTCCATTTACGCATTTTGCCGCATCTACGTACTTTGATTTACGACGCACATGGAAG
The DNA here is from genome assembly GCA_006783055.1 of Trinorchestia longiramus. Classification (NCBI taxonomy): domain Eukaryota; kingdom Metazoa; phylum Arthropoda; class Malacostraca; order Amphipoda; family Talitridae; genus Trinorchestia; species Trinorchestia longiramus. The sequence goes on from VCRD01000307.1 coordinate 77,082, forward strand.
ACTCCGATTTTTATTGGTTCAAATCAGACACTTAGTCTGATTGTGCCTTGGCTTCGTCAAGATGAAACGTATCCTTGATACTCACTTGTTTCTATGATGTTAGTAAGCATGAAAATAAATGAAAAAACAAGGTGTAACTTTGCTACACTTCATCCTAGCGTTTCCGATGGTTAATGTCACAGAGGCGACAATTACAAGATTAGCTGACTATTTTCTTTCGGAGGATCATTTTCATTTGATATGTGTAGCCATTTTCATCCTTTCAGATGGTCATATTCATGTAGAAGTAAGAGTTTTTACCAAGAAGCAATGCACCGTTAGTAAATCAGCACTATATAATAAAACGCCAGGTGTCTCCTTAAATAAATAAATAAATGTAGATATTTTTTGTGCGTAATTTCTCCTCTGTTATTACAATGGGAGTCTCCATTGAATACTGGTAGTTAAATCCGTAGATTTTCAGGTATATAGATTTTTAACCGCTGGAGTTAAATCCGTAGACTTTCTGATTAGGTCTGAGAATCTGCTGCTTTAAGTTCTTCCTTCAAATGCTTGATATTAAAACCCGTTATTTTTAACGGACATACACACTAATAGGATATAAAATATCTAGTTTTGTATAGTGTATAGATCAATCACTACATTTCAATTAACCACTAATTTAGAGGTAACTTGTCCCCAGATAACATGACAGAACCGGGCCCTAATGAATCATGATTTCTGTAACACGATGCTATGCGAGTTATAACAGCTGGAGACCGCTTCAAGTTTGAGAACAACAATGTTATTATTTTAAGAATAACGAACGACGTGAATGCAACTAGGTGGAATGCTAAACTAAATCTGCAAGTACATCGCCCTAGAAAACGAGGGAAAATAAGAAGCAGCGAAAAAAGTTTGAAGTGGAAACAACTGACGGTGGACGTCTAAGAACACACGTACAAAAAAGATCAGAAAAAATGACTCAACGCTTACAAGAATATAAAACAATGCAAACATAACTCATAAAGAGTGTGCAGCAAGCAACATAAATTTGCCAGAACATTATTGATGACATGCAGTACACGTGTACTCTTATGTTCGGTGGAAAAGAACGAGTGTCATCAAGATTACGGACACGACAGAAACATTTTACAGACAAATGTGCAGAATTGTCGTTGTAATTCTCGGATAACTGCAGTGAATTGAAAGGGGAGAGAGGAATATTTTGAAATCTATCAGTTGGCTTAATGAGTTAATTAATAATTCCATAATTATGAGACAGCCACCTCAATGTGAATGACACAGCAATGTGAGAGACACTGTAATGTGACGGTCACTTGAATGTGACCGACACCTAGATGTGACAGCGGTTTCAAGACACAGTTGAGAACATACTAAAAACAATAGTTTTCATGTGACCAATGCTGCGAGTTTACAAGCGGATAAAATTTCAGCACCGCATTGTATGATTCAAATAATTTTTTATGAGACAAGCTGCAAGAGCGTTAGGAGAACTCACGTCTTCGCAATGAGAGCCAAAAAAATTCTCAAGAGTTTCAATTTCCGAAGAAAATCTCTCGGCATGACATGGAAATAATGCAACTTGAGTAGCGCGTTCAGTCATGTTCAGAATTCAGGTCACCAATACTGGCAACATCAGCGACTCCTGCGGGGCGAGACTGTGATAGTCCCAGCAGCCAATTGAACAGTCAAACATTAGTAGAACATAGAGGATAAGTGATGGCTAAGACGTTTTCAAGTTTTTTGCATTACCATTACAGGAGACGTGAGATGGTTCGCGGTTTTGGTGTTCATGAGTAAAATTACACGGGACACCTAGAATAATTTTTAATGAAATACTGCGAAATTTATTTTATTTGTCCGCTCATTAACGCACATTCTTCTGAGGTACACACTCGCATACTTCGCAGCTCATGTTCAGCCAATAAATAAATTATAATACCATGCTGTGGAGTTCTCAAAACCAATAAATAGGTAACAATAGCAGATTCTCGAGAACTCAAGACCAATAAATAGATTATAATACCACGTAGTCAAGTTCTCAAGGCCAATATATAGGCTATAATACTATACTGTAGAGTTTTCAAGACAATAAAATAAGTTACAATACTGTACAACCAAGTTCTCAAGAGTCACAAAATTGTGCTAGCTTGTGCATCTAGCAGAGACAACAAGGGTGAAGTTCAAACGTTTGCAAGCTTGTTATGCAGAAAATTTAATTCCTCAAAGCGCCTGATTTCTTCGCATTTGTTGAAGACTACGTGTGGCAGTTTCTACTTGCAATATCGCAATGCTTTACGCTTGTAAAAAGTCAATGACAGCAGGAATTTCAATCAACTTGACGCTAACACATAGAATCTTTTCGTCCTTAACTCGGTGAACTCTCGAGCTGTTTGTCTAAAGTGTCAGCGTGAATAGGAGTACGGAAGAGGGGAATGACGCGTCTTCGAAGCGTCAGTTTTCCTAAATATTGACTTTGATTGCAATCTCTAAAACAGAACTTGCTTACATTTCAGAACATGTACGCGACAGTGACACAGTATTTTGGTACACGTAACAATGTACTCACAGTAATCACTGGAGCTCAGTTGACTTCCATCGGGGGTGATGTGTTCGTAGAGCCAGGAGGTAAAGAGGGAGCAGCAGAGCCTGAAAATAAATAAAAATTAGAATTGAGAACAAATAACCCTGCATGTCTTTCTTATGTACCTCGCACAAGGATAAGAATTGTTCCAAGATAAATATTCTCCACTTGGGATCGATGGCAAGTAATTAAGTACACAATTTTGTGGCATTATGAAATGGAACCACATACATATACTGAGCGACATGTGTACTTATTTTTTCTTCCTCACTGAGGTGAAATTCTACACGTTGAGTGCACTTGATACGCAAAATGTACGATTCACGAGTCAATGTAAATCAAGCAATTTTATCACGAGCACTTCTTCTTGACAAGGTTTCATTTTTCACAACAGCGAAATTGTGCTTGTACAGGAATTAAGACGAAATAATTGAGCTAACTGTGCACCAGCGGGTAGAACAATGCGACAGGAATGTCTTAGCATCGATAGAAATACGAATGGAATTAGGAGTAGAATTGGAATTAGGATTAAAATCAGGATTATGATAAGAGATAGAATTAGAATTTGGATTGGGATTAGAAACAGAATTAGGCTTGGGATTATAAATAAAATTGGAAAAATTAGAAAAAATAGAAAAATATAGAAGTAATACAAATATAATTACAGAATTATAGAATCATCAAATTATGGAATTATGGAGCTATAGAATTTTATAAGTGCAAAATTATAGAATCATAGAATCACAGAACTATAGAAATAAAATAGAAATACAGTCAAAATACAATCGAAATAGAATGAAAATGAAATAAAAATAGAATAATAATAGAAAAACTGGAATAAAAATGAAATAGAAGGATAAAATCGAATGAAACGGAAAAAAATATAATATACTAATAAAAAAATGAAAAAACAAGTAAAATAGAATAAAAAGAATAAATAGAATTAAATACAATAGAATAGACTATAGTATTGCAACAGGAACGAGCCAAGTGGTTCGTTTTCGGTTACTATTCACGACTATGCCAGCAATCTCGCACAGGCACCAGTATGAATTGATTACAAGATTCGTTGTTCTGTCTGTATTCTGTCCAACACCACATTGTTGCAGTGGATGTGCAGACTCACACATCTAAATCGTAAGATGTATACAAATAGAATACGTTGACTAAAAGCTAGAACTAAATCCATACAGATGTTAGAAGATCCTCTCTTTTGGTAGCGTACGAAGGCTCAGTTGTATTCTTCCTTTGCTACACTTGCTAGGACATACTTAGCCTGTCCCTCCAGCAGTGTAGTCAGCGAGCGCCTATTTAGTGGAGATCGGCATCCTCCATGATGGAAAGAAATCCAGGTTAGCGCCAGAGCGCTCACAGAATCTTTTGTTTTTGAAACACAACTTGCCAATAACTACTTAACACGTTTGTTGCGATGCGACCCACTGGTGGTCACTTAGGTTAGGTTCTGTAATTTTTTCAGATCCTTCTAGTGACTATGCGTACAAAGTGAAGTTTTGCACCAATCAGACAATTGCAACAAACGTGTTAAAATTATTAAATATAAGTAATTAGCAGTTTTTTCTGAATGGGTAGAGGTTTGGGAAAGAGATTGGTTGGGTCCTCGTCCTGCATCCTGGTAACACAGATGAAGTTATCAATACTATTTTACTTTTAAATTTAAGCAATTTTTGTAATAATTTTTCATTTCATAATTTCATTTATGAGCTCATTAAATTGCAAAACTACTTCATTCATTCGTTGCATCCATTGAAAAAATTATTCCTTCCAACATTATAACTATTTAATTCATTATATGCGGCTGAAACTCATTTTTCATAGTTCAAAATGAAAGAAGGCAGGACATCCGCATCCGCCGATGTTGAAATTGAAAATCTGCATCCGCATCCAAGGATGTTGAAAAATCTACATCCAGTACATCTCCACTTTCAACTAAATATATACACTGCAGTATCGAATGACTACAACTTCAAAAGAAATTTTCGCACGATGATTTATGCCCGGAAGAAAAAAATGATATTAAAAAACGCAGCTGCGAGTTGGCTCCGCCAATGCCGTATAATTGAAGCACCGCGAAGATATAAATCCATCAATTTCCGAAGTGAGTTTTCAGCAGCAATGTTAGCAGGAAAAGATGAAGCAAACGCTGCATGCAGGAGCTCGAAGGGCAGCTGACGCAGAACAAGACCCGGAGCATAACGACCCAGAACACTCAGCGTAGCAACAGCGGCGAATGATACTGGCCGTGCGTTCGCCTAATGAAATACAATTTTTCAAAGGTCGTGAAGAACCCGGAGACCCCCCCCACCTCTCCCTCCTGTCTGGGACAGCGGATACAGACGTCGATCAATGGCTATGTTATTTATATGCATTTTTTAACGGAGATGGAATAATCGACGACGCAGAGAGCATCCAGAAATTACTGCATTAGACCGAGAAGAAGTATTTCGACGCAAGAGCAGGTATCAGAGCGCCTTTTGAAAACCACACGAACAGGAATCTCTTTTATGGTGAGATGTGCACTGCTATTAAAGAATGATACAAAAATGGAAACATGGCATCATTCAC
>VCRD01000307.1:90646-108951 GCA_006783055.1 Trinorchestia longiramus
TATGCGTACAAAGTGAAGATTTACACCAGTCAGGCAATCTGAGGCAACGTGTTAACTGTAGCTAGACTAACCATTCACTTTAATTCTAATGTTGATCTGGCATTCACCAACAGCTCGACTAGCAGCCAGAATTGTAACAATGTCCATAACCTAAATAGTCACTTATCCTCAAAAAACTTCAAATTTAAAAATTTTACCAATGATGAATGTAAACATTTTTCAGACATAGGCAGATATCATCTAGTTTCTCAAGGTCACACGAACAGAGCTAGAGTTCTATAGTTCCCATAATTTTACAGTACTGCAAACTTTTTACAGGACGACTTTCATCTTCAAGTTCATGGCGTACAAACTAAATTAAATTAAGTAATGTAACAAAAACAAACATTTACCAAGCATATATACAAGGCTTGACACCTCTACAACATTGCTTAACAAGAACTGAACTCACCTCATTTGAACTTGTTTTTGCGCCTCATGACAGACCTTAAGTAGATTTTGTAGAATCAGAAACTGCATTATCACGATATAAACTCGACGCCCATTCTTGAACATTCCCATTGTTGTCATTAAAGCACAGGAGCACTGAAAACTCATCATCAGTTAAGTACACAACACTGAAATTACTCTCATATCAAACTTATGACTAAATTAAGATAGACTTGTAAACTAAGTATGGTCAGAGAAATTGTGAAGAAGTTCTCAAGACGTTGGTGCAACGGTGACGGACTACCCGCAATATATCCGCCATAGCTCTTGCAAAAGGAATCGTATGCGCTAAAGGAACGCATTTATTTACCTAGACTTCCAGCATAACTGGGAAAGCCCCTCTCCTAAGATGACACAAGCAGGTCTCTTGTTATTTGCCACTCGCAAACAAACCCGGAAATTCAATACTAACAGCGCAGGCAAGCGGTTCACAGGCTTTGCCTCTTTCAAAAGAAAACACTAGCGGTATTCCCGCTAACAATGGGTGGCCATAAGACCACGGGATGCAGGGATGAATTCTGTCAGCACATAACATGCATTTATGATTTCGTTAAGGTTTGCTGTATAAACAGAGCTGCGTTTACCTATGAAAATGGATGTAGTTGGAGGTATTCAGCGTTCTGACTTTACTGTTCCCAAGTGATTGTTAATAATTGCGTTTCAACTTAGTGTTCTCTGAAAATAATGTTTTTTCTTGCTTAAAATGGAGAAAACAAGTTTGGACTAATAATTTGAGTAAGTTTACAGCATAAACTCAACGTTTAGAGTACGTATGTACAACTGCCTTCAGTCCTGCACAACATGACGTAACGAACAGCGTGTGGTGGTGCTTGAGTAGGAAATGGCGAGATTCTGGCAGTAATGAGCGTCAATGTCCGTCACCAAACTTGTTTAATGAAATTAGTTTTGCATTCTTGTTATCGTCCTCCAGAGCTACGTCTACAGGGCTAAGTTTAAATTTTGTTGATGGAGGAAACTGAGGCTTCGAGAAAGAATCCAAGCAACTGCGCGTTTCAAAAGCTTCATATCTTTTTTGGATCAGGAGCTAAGTTCATCAGAATATTCATTCCAAATCTGAACATGGAATGGAAGTGTTAGAGTAGTTCAGATCGATTTAGTACAAAGATTTCGTGCTCTTGAGAGGCGATAAATAATCGGATTTAAGTTGAAAGAAGATCGATTTCGATATAACCATGGGCTGATATTTACTCATTATTTTCATTTAATCAAACTTTCTCAAGACCTGAACATTAAAGTAGCTCAGTTCTTGGTTTATACCGAGGGCTTCTTTGTCTTGCGAATAAAGTTCAAGCATTCTAAAAATTCTAGCATTTCAAGTTTATCTAAAGCTTCGTTACTACTTTAGAAAGATACAGGCGCATATAAAGGAGAGAAAGTTCAGTAGCACAGCGAGAGTTCAGTTAAGGTCATCAAATTGAGAAAGATACAATGAATATTATGAGTGTGTCGATATTACATCTGATCAGATAAAAAATGGGAGAGCGTTCGCACTACTGATTACTGAATAAGTGTAAATGATAATTTTTCATGTTACACTGAACAGCACATTATCCAGTTCATTCGGTATTATCGACTAGAGTCACATCGTGCAGAGCTCAATACACCTGCTTTATTCATTGAAGAACGTAGACATGGTCAAAATGAGAGAAAGAATAACACAGTTAGAATGGAAGAAAGAAGACACGTTTCAAATGGGAGAAAAAACACGTTTAGAATTGGAGAAAGAAGACACGGTTAGAATGAAAAATAACACTTTTCGAATGGGAGAAAAAAACATGTTTAGAATTGGAGAAAAAAAACACGGTTAGAATGGGAGAAAGAAAACATGGTTAGAACGGAAAACGAAATCTTGTCAGTCGTTCACTGAAGCCTGGAAAGTGGATGACGGGAAAAATAAGAGAGTGCCTCGCAGCAGAAGCCTCAGCAGACACATAAAGTCTGCCACAGAGACCTGGCGCTGGGCCGCCTGTGACGCACCAAAAAAAAGCCAGGGTCCCCAAAATGCTGCATAAAGCCGAATACCCTTGCTCTTCTTTTATTCACTTTTGTTCTTGTTTTATTTTAGGAGCTGGTGAAATAGTTTCGGTAGTCTGCGTGAATTTTGCATCATTCGTTGGAGCACACAGGCCTAATTTCTTATTACGCTTGAGTTATCTTCCAAAAGGACAGGATTGCCTTTTTTTATTTCACATTCAGTAATAAAGAAATAAGCTAAAGCAAAGCTGTAATCACGCATAACAGTTTTAACATTACGCGAATATTTTATACACGTGATCTGAGGAATATTCTGAACCAATTCATTCCCCCACAAAGAACTATTGCTGTTTAGTGTACAAATTGAACGAAAATCTGAAACTTTTTACAAAAGACACGTGCGTTGCGCACCTGGAAGTTAAAAGAGATTACAGGCACACAGACGCATGCAAGCTCAAACCACGTGTAATGGATGGAAGCCACAGCAGCCTCTCGAAAAACAAGCCCTGCAAAGCTCGTTATTTGTTGGCGAGGATTAACTGACGCAGCCAAAAGAGACTAGTACAAAAGATAAAAACCTTTCCCTAAAAGCGTGAGAAACGCAGATTCTATTGTGCAATGGGATAGCACATTTGATTGTTTTCTAGCATCTATATTTTACAGTAGTTTTTTTTAAATTTTCAAGCTGCTTTGTGACTGAAGCTCCAATGTATATTTTTCAAGATGCGTATGATCTTAAAATAAATAGCACTGCCCATTGTTCAAAAAGAAATGAAGCAATTATATCATATAGTTGTACAAAATATCTCCTCAAAATTGTAGGGATCTGTAATGAGCAAGGAAAAAGTTACTAAGTCCCTCATTTGCCTTCTTGCTGTCTTTTTTATAGTGAATTGCTTTCTTTGCGTACTGTTTCGTTTTTTGCCTTTATTAGTTGTTCGACCGAAACCCTTTTTCGTCATTATTTCACTCATACAGAACATCGTAAAGTGATATCCGGAATGCAATCTACGTGTTAAACTATAAGCAATAGATTAGTTATGTTGGATGTCCCATAACTTTTCCCCAGTAGTTGCATTATTGTCAGAAGCTACCCTAACTTCTTGAAGCCCCCTACTTCTTGTCCGGTAAACAGCTTCGATCAATCATTGAGTGAATATTGATCGTACTTTTATTACGGCATGTCAAGTGAAGGTGTGATGCTTGAGTCTATCAAGATTTTATCAATTTTTTTGCTTAAATTCACTGAAATTCAACTTATTCATTGCAAACACATCAATTCTATCAATAGGTATAAATCTTGCGTAATAGTCGCTTATAAATAATAAAGTGACAGGGCCTTACATGCCTACGTGGTCTCTGATGTTATACACATTTGTTGGTTTTTGAAAGCCTTCACTTCACTTTGACTGACAAGGGGTGGTTCTCGACAGAGTGACACCTCATGTACATCATTCACACAGTCTTAAAAAGAAGCTTGGCTCAACGGGCTATTGACTTTCACGCGGAATAATGAGCAGGCACAGTAGAAAAATAGTTGCCTATCATTTGGAGGACAAAAATATTCATCGAGTTTATGTCGGTGAGAACAAGTTTAAGGTAAGGGGACTGACACGAATAATAGATGCAGACGCAGCACGTTATGCCTCCTGTTAGTGTTACTCCATCTAATTTTCAGAAAAACCTTAATTCAATCATAAATAATTCCCTTTTCTGTACGGTAAGAAGTTACCAAAAATAACTTTCACGCTCTGTTGCACAACTACATATATATCAAAAATACTTGAAGGAAAGGCTGTATTCATCCTGTAATTTTAATTGTATATAGCACTACGAAGCGCGTTATTCAAACCTAAATGAAATTACACTAGTTTTTTATTATACTTAGTTAACTCGAAAACGTTATTCTACTAGTGATGAAGGCACTTGGCTAACAAAGAGTCCACATTTTTTGTATGTCGGACGCCTCTTAAATATGACATAAAAATATAGTAATTGATTTTACATTAAAAATTGACTTTGTACCCTCACAATTACCAACAAAAGAAAGCAAAAATATAGATGGTACGAAATATTACATTGTGTACAACAAATTTCGTACATTTTGCATAACCAATTAATGACATGTTGCTTAACAAATTGATTGCATTTCGCATACCAGTTTATCATGCCCTGTATAATATGCTTATTTCGTTCTCTAAAATTAATTTATAGGCTCTATTTACAAACAAATATGTTATATTTGTACCAATAAATTCATAAATCTATAACAAATGTATAACCTCTATATACAAAGCGGTGACCATTTCTAGCTTTCAGTGGAAGCATTCGCATATAGTGCGTTTACTTTCAAGAAATTTGAGCTCCAAATGCATCACCAGTTCATGAAATAAGAATAATTCATATACGAATCAACAAAAGGAACTGTCTCTCGAAATTAAAAATGAGAAAACAACTGTTAAGAAGTTTGTTACTATAAAAATATTGAGGCAGAACACATGTGAAAAAGTTTCAATCTATGTTAATGAGACAAAGCAGCGTAGAAAAAGTTTCGTTCTATAGTAAAAATGATTCAGAAAACCTCAGAATAAGTTTAATCCTAAAATAAGAATGAGACAGGCAAATTCAATAAAGGTTTCACTATAAAATGATAACGATAATCAGCACCAGTTAAAAAGTTTCATGAATCAAAACTAGGATTCTAAAATATATACAACCAAAACATCACATTTTATATAATTAACCATAGAGGAACCCTATGTTATCCTCGAGCCCCAATCTTCGTGCGAGACACCCAACCCTATTCTACAATTTTCATTCCCAGCGACTTGACCCTGTTTTAGCCGGCTGAGCTACGAAGTTCAAATAACTGAGCTCAGACCAGCGGCCTCACTAGCGCCAATCTGCTTTCTGGCCTCCGCGGCAGCGGAAATGAAAAACCCTTGCTCCATCCATCACCTGGATTGAATGCTTTACATAAGGCTAATTAACCTGCGCAGGCAGGCAGCCAGCCTCGCCTCGCCCGCTGCCGCCTCTCACTCAAGTAATTCGTCTTCAGCGTCTGGGTTATGTGTAGTTTCAGTTTTTTGGAGTTAGTCTAAAGGATCCGACGTATAAACTGCCGTAATGCACGAGGTAACAGAAGAACATTCGGTTAGGAGTGTACGCACGCTGGCAAGACCCTTTATGTATGAGCTTGTATCATGAATGAGCTACCCGCTAGTTTTATATTTAGATTGGATGCTTCCAAATAAAGATTTCACAGGCAGTTTGGAGCACTCTAATGCATGAGGCATTAAATATAGGTATAGACATTCTTCTATAGGCAGAGAATATAAAATTTCACGCATAAGACAGAACCATTGGTAATTTTTGAAAAATCAACTATAAAATATGCTATGGTTGTATCTCTTATATATATTACTCATATTTGTATGATAATTCTGAACCTTGTGGTAATACAAAGAAACAACGAATGAGATAATATATTTAAGTTAAATAACTTGATCAAACAAAGACGATATCCAAACCTTCATACGCTTACCACAACGAATAAACAAAACATGAAATTATTAAATGGCGAGACGAGCAGAGTTTACAACACGTATATACTAGCCTTATATGGACTACGGATTACTGTCATGAACTATTATGCAAAAACTATCTCATAAACACAACCATTTCTTTGAATAATTCAAAAGAATAATAGATAGAACAAATCAATTTATTCTGATAATACGATAGGCTAAAAGGCGCTGTTTCCAAATCTTAACGCTAATATCTTACGGTTAGTGATGACGCAATTGTAATTCTTCCGTAGCAAATATTCTATGCATAGTAGGTAAGAAAATAGAGACATAAACGATTGTTTCCTTTAAGCACAACTTAGAATTATGAATTACAAGGCGCATCTTAAAATGAAACAAAGCGTATACTTCAAAATAATTCGCATACAGCACATTGTTAAACTAGAGTTCGCAGCAGTAAGGCTGAAACCTTCCCTTATTTTGAAAATTCGAGTCATAGTGTAACTTTAAGTTGTAATTTCTAATTTGCTGGTCGACCGCTTAGTGTGATGAGCTCATGGTCCATGAAATTTAATTATTATTACAGTTAACTGAAAACTTCACTGCGTTTAACAAAATTGGATGTTAATCATGAGAGAAGTTGACGCACCAAGATCCTTATTAAAACTCTTCGATTCACTTCTTTCGCAGCACGAGCTGCATGTACAATAAACACAAGCTCTACTCGCATTGAAATTTTCTTGGGATTTAATTATTTTTAATGAACTTCACTTCACGGGAGATTGCAGACCTAATAGAGTCCACATAGCACCTGTATCAACTCCATCGTAAGCATTCCCAATATCTATAAAGTCGTGTAATACATTATGTACTTTTGATAAGTAGATTTCAATGCCATTCTCAAAACCTCATTTTTTATTCTCCTCAACACTACCTACTCCTTAATCGTATATCTTCTTCCCTTTCACTTTTCGTGCCTGTTCTGATTCAACCTTTAATTTTTAATAACCGACGACATGTAGCTTATTTATATTTCTCGAACATCTACACATATGCCTACCACCTTTCCCATTGGACAGAGGGCCACCCAAGCACTTCACCCGATCAATCAGTACGATACTTGAAATAAATACTAGACAATCTTTCAAAGTACCGCAACACAATTACTTCATATTTTTTATAACATGCTCTGAGCAGCCATCCAATCGAGCTGACATCCAGTATTCTTTTTTCACAGTGTCCTTCCATACTTCATCAATAGTTATACTCGATTCCTTGTCCAAGTTCAAATGCTACTCCTCGAAGTACTCAAATCCTACAACGGTTTTGGTTTCTATAAGCACCACCATATTTCTATGCTTTGCAGATTGCTTCTCGTTTTTGCAAAAGGCAATTCTTCAACGTATTGGATCGGTTGCAATGACAGGGCTGCTCACAGCCCCAGCAATAATTGTTCTTGACGCCAAATCAAAAGAAAGCCAATCTACTCGATAAGGAAGAACCTCACCGCCGCAGGAACCCCGATCAATTTTGTGCTGCACGCTAACTTTACTTCAGTCAATGTCAGGTATTGTGGCCAGTCCAGTCTTCTTCTAAGCCGCCCTTTTAATTATGATGGAAATAATTCGTGAGCTGGAGACCAGTCTTATTTATACCTGCGAAAGACTAGGTTAGAACGAGGAGCTAAATGATGATTGTACTCAACTTGCCCCGCCTTTGTTGCATGATAACAGACGTAATTTTTGTAGAACAAAGATAAATTAGCCACTGACATTCTATGAATACTTCTCGAAATGACGAGCTTGCTTAGGTTTAGTCAGTAGAAACTGTTGAACAATTTATGTGACACAAGTTTACAGTTTCTCTACTCTGAAAATACACGGCGAGGAGAGACGATCTGATACATTTCTACGTCTATAAAATAGTAGAGAAAACAACGAAATATACGTCTACAAAACGAAAAAGATCGAAACAAAATAACATCATACGAACAGTTGAAAATAAAAATGTACTTGTAGTTCATTAATCTTTTTTGGATTTGTTAAACTTAGAAAAGTGCAAGATTATTTTGCCGTAATCTATATTATATACAAAATATTAGATCTACTAGATGAAATAAAGAAAGAAGTTCTCATTAAACTCGAAAACAATAAAATCGTTAATAAGGGAACATAAATACACAAATAAAAAGGTTTCGATGAATAATTACATAAACTAAAATGGATAAAACACAATTAAAACAATTAGTTATTTTATCATGTCTGTCTTCTTGAACTACTTTTAAATTCGTTAATATTTACGTTGGAAAAACTAAAGATCCATTTTAGTTTATGTATGTATATATACATAAACATATATATATATATATATATATATATATATATATATATATATATATATATATATATATATATATATATATACATATGTATATGCATATATATATATATATATATATATATACGTAGGCAAATTAAACAAAATAATTGATTGTGTTAACATAAATAAACTTTGGACTTCGTCAAAATCGGTAGCTCAGTACTCCACAGTCCTACTAATCCCAATTTTTTTTATCTTTAATGTTCATTTAATTAGTGAATGTTAAAGTTCTCCTACAGAGGAGTCCAATCCGCTTATGCGTCTTTTGGGCAACTACAAAATTAAGGCCTATTTTTCTGGGGCGGTGCCTTAGTTGCCAGAGACTAGCTCGCTTATTTTGAGGCATTTGTCGAGGATGTGCGTTTTGAAACTGCCTAGAAATGGGCCAACGTAATTAGAAATGCTACTTCGAACGAAGGAGCGAAGATTCCGTAGATTCTATTTCGCCGTGATTATGTTTTTTGGGTGTGGTTAATTTATTAATATAATAATAAAAATAATAATAACAATACGATTTTTTTATCAGGATTGGCTTCTTAGCTGTTGGGTATAATAAACGGGCAAGGGACACTTAAATTGGACAGAAATCTGATAAACTTTTGATAATTAAATCTTTGGATGCTTCCTGGCAAGGTTTAAACTGTATCAGTGGGGTATTTCTTAATTTATAAAAAACAGTATACTGGAACACAGAAATACGTAATTTTAATAGTGGCACAATAAAAATAATAATACTCTGCAATAATTGCATACTGTTTCAAAACCACATATTTTACAAAATTGGCTGATAATAGGAGCGCGTGGGGATTGAACTCTCTGGGTTCGTTAAGACAAAATAGAAAACAAGAATATTACTAGTAAAGTACCAGGACAATTATGGGCTTAAGTGCAGCCTCCTCACGACTGCATGGAGTTGATTGCACGGCAGAGAAAACAAGTATGGACGTTAATTTCTCTGCGTTGCATTGGTTGACGGAAAGAAGCACCTTAAGGTTCTCTTTACTATCTTAACACAATTAACGTGCAAATAAGACACAACGTTTCAACACAGTTTTCGAAATGAATTTAGGAGAAATCGATTCTATAGCAATAGGCATGCTTCTATTGTTGGAATTTTCATGATGCGTTAAAAGAATACATGGTCATAGAAATATTCATTAGAGAAGTTGATATAATCATAGGAGTGACTGCATCCTTGAAATTTGTTTTTTCGCGGCTTATTGTCACGGCTTATTAATACCGTGTTTTGGTTTTAGGAATATCACAAGGACTAAAGTGTAACTGTTATGAGAGGAAGACATAATGAAACGCTACACAAAACAGCTTACGGATATCACAAGGAATATATCAAGGAATATCACAAGGACTAAAGTGTAACTGTTATGAGAGGAAGACATAATGAAACGCTACACAAAACAGCTTACGGATTGTTCTGAGAAGAGAGACATCCAGGACACGGCTCGCCTATTATATCATAGCTACATTATTGCTATCATCATTATTATAATTAATATCATAGTTATTATTATCATAAAAACATTCCTGTTTTTTACCACAATAAGAGCGATGTCAGCAGTGATCTGTGATAGTTACATCAATACAGTTGTTGCAGTAACAAGAAAAGGAGTGAGCTGGAAAGCAGACATTGTGAGTGCCTGAATATTCTCATGTTCGTTCAAACTGTGGAATCTGATAAGAGTTCTTAATCACTTTTTATACTTCACATGAACGTCTTATTTTAACCAGTATTAGCATGATAAAAAGAACTGTAATCATGTACACGTCATAATTGAATACAGATATGTGGACTTATTGGCTGAGGAATACAAGAAATACAAGGAACTACAGCTACATCTTAATTGGCAGAGGCTGACCATGTACTGCATATGCATATCATGCTCATCTCCAACGTGAATTTTCTTTAATGGGAAAGTCTCTCAAAACTCCCGCTCATGCACCGTAAATGACTCATGCTTTGTCGTCACAGAATAGTTTCATCGCTATCTTTTGAAGGAAAATTAGTTGTCTGAAGCTAGGATTCTAAACATTCCTAATAGCTCGCTACCGAGGTTCTTATAAAAATAAAACGTGTACAGAAAGCAGACGGGAAGCTCACAACCTCGTACAAGAGCCTCATCAGCGACTGCAGAAAATGTTTAATCATGTTTTTGAATAACATGTAAATTTTCCTAGGGCGTCGGTACAAAAGGAGTGAAGTTTCTCAAAAGACTACTCAAAGTGCTGGTCACAATAAACTGTTGAATTTAGGTCACGGTTAGCTGAATGACATTTTATAGTCTCCTTCAATACTTGGAACTCGTTTATTATTTTTGTATGGTCGTAAAATGAACACTACAGTAAACGAGCTGCTGTAGCATGTGTGTACGTAATTCCTTTTCTAAAATTATGTTATTTCATGGACGAGGGGCAATGTTGCAGGAATATTTAAGATTAAAATGATAGCGAACATTCCGGTATACGATCTTCCACTACCACTACGCATAGAATGTGTGTTTCATAAAGTTACAATCAATTTGATGAAGGTGAACATGTGTACCTTAGTACGTGCATGCACTGTATTCAAGTTTGTAAGTTTTCCTAGAGTTTTTTGTATAATTGTGTGTACATAAACAAAAATTATACTGTATGTATTTGCACAACGAAATGGTGTATGTGAACGCATATTTCTCTCATGCGTGCATGTATTTTCGGACACACACGTATGTGTAAAGCTTGTGTTTTAAATTTGCAGAACTATGCTATTCCCTCCCGTTGTTTTAAAAGACTCATCAACCTCCTGTACAATTAGCCATTGGTTATTTTCCTCTATGTATTTGCAATAGTATTTAGACAGCGCAGTGAGTGATTCTGCAACAGAGTGTCACGACATGCGTGGTTCTGCAACAGAGTGTACCGAGATGAGTGGTTCTGCAACAGAGTGTCACGACATGCGTGGTTCTGCAACAGAGTGTCACGACATGAGTGGTTCTGCAACAGAGTGTCACGACATGAGTGGTTCTGCAACAGAGTGTCACGACATGAGTGGTTCTGCAACAGCTGAAAACTGACATTCAAAGTGGTTTCGAACAAAGGAAATGTAGTTCAATACCATCCTCATGTACGGGCTTTAAAAAAGTTAAGAATCACCTAATATCCTCACTTTAATGTACTCTGAACTGCGTCTTCACCAGATACCCTCACTTTAATCTGGTTACAAATACAGTACGATCCACGCTAATAGTCCATCACAACATTGCTTAAAATATTACATAAAAATATTTTTGGATACATTCGATGGCTATTTTTGTAAATATATAATTATTTATCGAAGATTCAGGATGGCTATTTGCTTTGCTAACAATGTTAGAAAAAAACTACACTTTTTTAAAAAACTGGTGTTTATATCGACCCGCAATATTAGTCCAACATTTAAAGTGTGATCTTCCAATAATAGATAACCTTTACGTTTCTTAAACCTGTTCACTGTTCATTTTAAATTTATATATTTACATGTATTACAATGTTCAAGTTAGCGCCAGCTGTTTTTAATTCCTTTTCATGATAAATTCATTCTTTAAATCATGTTGGAGTAACATCGCGGGTCGAAACAAACACCAATTTTTAGGAAAGAGAGTTGTGTTTTTCAACATACATTGTCGGCATAGCAAAGCGCCATTTTAAATCCTCAATAAACAATTATGAATTGAAAAGATAGCCATCATATATATCCAAAGATATTTTTATGGGATATTTTAGGCAATCTTAGATTGGTCCAATAGCATGGGTCGTGCTTTAGAATAAGGTCGTACATGTGTGAACTGGATATTCATACTGTACGATGTGAACTAGTATTATTTAAATAGCTTCAACATTTTGGCTATAAACTACTGTTAGTTCACACAACAACACTAAACATATTCTGCTAATGATCACAGTGCTATTCTACGAAACACGTGCGTACCTATAACATTTCATATTTTTTGAAAGTATTTTAGCCATATTTAAGAAAACATTTATGTTATTTGCAATAGCTGTGGGTGAAGCCTTTATTTGGTAATGGTAAAAATGTCAAACGGTTGATGTTTTACAAAGAAATTTTATGAATCACATCACGCACTGAAAAGATGTTAAATCAAATTTGAATTGTTTTATCATCAATTGAAACGTGGCCTTTGATATATTAGGCGGCACGAAAAATTTCAGCAGAGAAATTCCAGGCAGAGAAATGTTAGTGTTGTTTGCAAGACAACATTTCAGGCAGGAAAATGCTCTTGTCGTGTTTGGTAGACAAAATTCATGCTAGGAAAATATTCCTGTTGTGTTTGGTTGATAAAATTTCAGGTAATGAAATGTTCATGTTGTGATTGGTAAACATTCCAGACAGGAAAATGTTCTTATCATAGTTGATAGACACCAGTCCAGGCAAAGAAATGTTTGTTTCGTTTTTGTTAGACAACACTCCTGATAGGGAAAAACTCATGTCGTGTTTGGTAGACAGAATTCCATGCAAGGAAATGTTTGCATCGTGTAAAGTACAGCGTCATCCACATAACTCCATACAACAGAGGCCATTATATTCAAACCATATCTCGAGTAATAATACAGATTGAGCTCTGATTTTTTTTTACTCTTTGATCACCATAGAATGAGGGCTAAATTCTCATTCAATATGGTCGCACTTACCCACAATGGTGGCCTCTACACTTTAGCAGAACTTGGCCACCGCACAGATGATATTAACTTTTTTAAAGACCTCACTGCCTTTTTATTGTCCGCTGTAAGGGCCGTAAAGCTGTTGTGAGATCTTGCATAAGCCTGAGCTTTAATTCGTGCCTCTAAAAAATAGTCCAAAGAGTTCAAGCCTGGTGAGTTTGATGGACAGAAGTCTTCCCACAATGGCGCGCCAAGCTCTTGAACAAGTCGACGGTCTTGTGTGCTGTGTGGTCGAAGTTGTCCTGCTGAAAGACATACTTGTTACCTGTAGCCGTGGCATTCATCCATGGGATGAGTTCAGCATCAATGACGTTACAGATGGCCCCAGCATTGACTTCCTAGTGGTTGGGGAAGAATTGAGTAAAGACGTCGCCTTCAATGGCGCTTCAAACCACGCTGAGGACCCTGAAGCTGGCCAACTTTTTTTTGTCGTGATCGTGGGTTCCACGTCAGAGCTCGAGGGGACGGCCCAAAGGTCATCACGTCTGTTACAAGTCCTGTCGACTGTAGAAATATCTCCGCCTCAGAAAATTTAAATAACCATCTCATTCCTCTTCAACCAGGTGAAACCCATTTTGCACCAGTCCAAACGAACTTCCTTCATTTTGCTGGTTAGAAGATGCCTCCTACCTTGTAAGTAAGGTGTTAGTTTCATATCCTTGATTGCTTTCCAAACCGTTGACCTGCTTGACAATTTCGAGGATGGCGCTGTCGTACTTCCATCATGCTGGGTAGAAAGCTGGGTGCGCAAATTCTAAAATTTGTTGACCTATATTGATTTTGGCCAGACCCGCCAAGGAACTTGAAGATATCGCAAACGACTTGACGGCTAAAATTGAGGGATTTTGCAATGAAGCCTGGAGTGTGCCGTGCGTGAGGTATTTCACATATAGCTAAGCGTTTGGTCTATTCCATATCTTTATTCTGTGTACACAAAGTTAAAACGAAACCGAAATTCTTCTGGCGCGCCAAGAAGTAATTTGTGTAGGATTCCTCCAACTGAATCAAGTCATACGCCATTAACTCACAATTGATCACCTTTACAGATTTATTTGGATGATCCAGTAGACAAAATTCTCTCTGCGCAAAGAGATATTTGTGTGTGTTTGGCTGCAAAATGACTCACAACGTGAATCATGCACATGATGGTCTATGAATGAACAAAGCGCCCACACTGGAAGTGGTTCTTTCAAGGTGTCTTCCACCATTAAACTCCACTGACGTAAACCGCTAGGACACATAATTTAGCAAGCCATCAGCTGACAGCGGAGAGATTTTCAATAAAAGGAAGTTTGGAGAGCGACGACGGCGCAGTCATGAAATATTTTTCAGCTGTGCGAAACTTTTCTTCGCTTGGCTAAAAAAGATAAAAATACTTTAGCTAGATAAATAGCAGCGGAGTCATGATCAAAGTACTCCACTGAGAGAATATTGATAAATTTCGAGTTTAACACAACGTAGCAAGATATTTGAATTGGCTGGTACGTACTCAGTTATGTAAATGGACATGCTGTAAGGGACGTTTCACATTGAAATTGAACATTTGTCACAATCACAAGCAAATAAATAACTATTTCCCGATTCTTGTAACAGAACAGGGTTGTATTTCTACTTAAAACAACCAATTAAAAGAACAATAAATCATTTATTTCAACACGTTTCCTGTTATTGCCAGTTCAAATCTTTTCTTCGTACACATACTCGTATTCACTAGAAAGCTCTGAAAAAAAATTACAGAATTTCGCAGGAAATGTGTTAAAAGCACATACCCTTTTATATAGAAAGCAAATAGAAATTTTTTATCAAAAATCCATACCACATTCGTTTCAAGCTCTAATATAATACAAGAAAATAAAATGTGATATGATACTCATGTAATGCAATATTATTTAGTAAGATATGATATAACACGACATAATATAATATATTTTAATATAATGTAATATAATATAATATAATACATTATAATATAATATAAAATAATATAATATAATATAACATAATATAATATATAACAAAATAATATAATGCAATATAATATAACCTTATATAGTGTATTATAACTCTAAAGAAGTTGAATACGCCAATGACGGCATCCACGAAGCCTTGAATAGGGGAAGAGCTTTCATTTGTTCAGGACGCTGGACATCACAGTGTGTCGGTCAGGCGGAGTGCTAAATTTTAGAGTAAACCTTCACGACGGCAAGCTGTGCTTCCAATAGACTAATTGGCTCGTAAATTAGGATGACAGAAATGTGTATTGGTAGAGACCTGGTTGTGCGAATGGAGAGACCAGGTAGCTTTTCCAAGACATTTTTTTCAAAGTAAGTTTTCCTGAAATATTCATGAATTTCTTACAATTCATTCAAGAACTAGCAGCTCGGGAGTAAAGAACGTCTCATACAGATAAATCACTGCGTCAGAAAGAAATTTTGTACTAGGTTTGTACCCAGATGGCAGCTGACTGTATCAGATGCAAAAGGGGTTAGTGCATAAGACAAGGAAATTAATGAATCTTCGTTCTTAAAAGAAGACATAACACCACCACTCTTAACTAAGCCATTTCATTGCTTTTGTTAAACAGAACTAGAGTTGAGTTTGGGTTATGAACGCAAGAAGTATATAACATTAGCTTTGTTTGATCAACATGGGTCGTTACTTTGTATTTTAAATGCCACTCATTCAATGTTCTCAGAACACTTGCTATTTTATTCAGAGCATTTAGAGTGAGCGCATTGACATAACACTGCATCATGTGAAAGTAAAACTAAGTTATTGATGTTAATGAAAACCATATCATTGATAAAAATATTGAAAAAAGGACATAACACAGAACGTTGTGGCATCCTTATGTCGGAACGTAAAGTATCCGACTTACCATTATTGTGCACAAGAAATTGAGTCCTTCCAGAGAGGTGGTTCCGAACAAGCTGATAAACATTTCCTCAAAATCCGTAAAGTTTCAACTTCTCCAGTAAAATATCTATGTCGACAGCATCAAATGCCTTGCAAAGAGCTAAAAAGCAGCAAATTGTGAACGTTTTGTAGTAGAGAAAGGATAGAAGATCCTTTATTAAAAAGAAAAAAGCTAGAGTTGTGCTTGAGTTCTTTGTAAGACATAAAGGTTAAAAGCGGTCAAAAAGTTGGTACTGCTGATGGATCGCCTAACTTAAAAATTGACTAGCATAATACGAACTCCAAACATATGAACAATGATTAAAAATGTCAACTAAAGTCGCGCAGATTTCTTCACTTATGTTAATGAAGTGACTAGCTTGAATTTAATCGAAATGACAGTTTTTATTCCTAAAATTCATGATTGCTTTTCGTACCTCATGAAAGTGTGTTGGTTTCAGAAAACACGACTGCAAGGTACGTGTTGGAATCATTGAACGAGTAAAATTGATTAATGGGAGCCTATCAACGAGTTCTTTTACTTTGAACGGGAAAAAATAATCAAAAACTGACAGAATATCTATAACGAGTGTCGCTCTACCACCACTTGAGGTATTAATCGAATCTTTTATTGAGGAATGGCGCAAAATATCATCGAGTATTGCCCTCGTATTTTTATAATCGTTTTTATTTTCACACAGTTTGCTCCGGTGGTAAAGTTGCTTGCTTCTACAAAAAAAAAATTCCGACAGATTTTGGTACACTGAGTAACTGCTGTATCCAATAAATCGTTTTCTAAATAGAGCATATAATTTTTGTTTTTCAACACTGCTAGTGTATGTTCAGTGGAAAGCTCCTTGGAGTAGGATTTCAGGAAAAAAATATTAAAAACAAATGCCAAACCACATAAATAAGCTCCTCATGTCTTCCTGCTGCCAACATTGCTGAGGTTGACAATTAAGCAAACAAAGAAAAATAGACTAATCTCGTTTCTGATAGAATCTACTGTGTGTGTATTATCATCTGGTTTTCAATTTTTAATGCTGTTTTGAGACTAATAATGCTGCTTCCAGCGACTGTTCCGGCCTTCTGTGTTGACACTCGATGTAAAAGCTCGTAGGGGCGCTAAACGAGTTTGAAAATGAAGAAATATGAACGTTCGGGAGTAATGTTGAGCCATTAAAGAATTCTGACGAGGAAAGACACCATCAAGTTTCACATGCACCAAGAAGAGTTCATTAATCCTACCTTCCGTGAGAAGAGCAAGTCCTCACGACTCTCTGCCTGAAAATCTTTGACACGTTGCGATGTTGATCTGCGTACTTTTATACAGGGTATCTCAAAAAAATGTACTCACCCTTTAACCGTTGCTAACATGCTGTCTTCTTTGTGTTACAGGTGTGAGGTTCAAAACTTTGCGAACATGATTCTTTAATCACATTTAATCATGTTCGCAAAGGTTCGAACCTCACACCTGCAACACAAAGAAGACAGCATGTTAGCAACGGTTAAAGGGTGAGTACATTTTTTTGAGACACCCTGTAGTTAATATGAAGGTAACTATTCCTTGCCGGGGGGAAGGGGGTTCTTATTCATGTCGATGATTCTCAGGCCTCTTGTTCTATCCTGGCCAGCAAGTGAAACACCAGAGCAAACTAAAAAACGACAATGGATGTCACAAACTATGAACCAGTAACTATCGTGGTTTCTCGAGGCAAGCCATGCCGTTTCCAGTCACAAATAACTTTTCAGAAAATTAGTGGCATGTGTCGTAAAAACTCTGTACATTGAATACATAAATGAAAAAATACCGTGTGCAACATAAACTGGCAGTTTTGAAAGTTACACCAGTTATAGTTCTTGGGACGTAATTTTTTTCAGTACAGGCGGCACAGCACGTGGGAAGTAAAGGACGTCGAGCAGAGTTTATGGGCCGTTATCATAAAAATGAAGTAGCGTCTTCTGAAAAATG
The DNA here is from genome assembly GCA_006783055.1 of Trinorchestia longiramus. Lineage (NCBI taxonomy): Eukaryota > Metazoa > Arthropoda > Malacostraca > Amphipoda > Talitridae > Trinorchestia > Trinorchestia longiramus. The sequence continues at coordinate 108,617 of VCRD01000307.1, forward strand.
TAGAACGTGCTTCAAAAACTGTGAGATGCAGTCCAAAATATGTAGGATGCGTTTTAAAGTGTTTGGCGCACATAAAAACCAGTGTTGGATGCGTATGGAAATTATTGAACGCGTATCAAAATATACAGAATTCATTTCAACAGAACCAAGAAGCTAGTACAAAAAATATATAAAACGGAATGTTATATAATAAATGAAACGCAAGAAACGCATATAAATGAAACGCAAGATGTACGGAATGACTGCAAATATCACGAGGTATTATTAAAGAATGATGGGCGTGCACGAAACAGTGCAGGATACATGAGGGGCGTGCACGAAACAGTGCAGGACAC
>VCRD01000307.1:109119-290747 GCA_006783055.1 Trinorchestia longiramus
ATGAGGGGCGTGCACGAAACAGTGCAGGATACATGAGGGGCGTGCACGAAACAGTGCAGGATACATGAGGGGCGTGCACGAAACAGTGCAGGATACATCAGGAGCGTTCACAAAAAATGCAGAATACAAGCAAAAACAGTAGTACACCCCGGCAAGTGTGGCAGAAAATAAAATACACGTACATTAAAAATGAGATAAACCATGGAAATTGATGGTCACGGGTTGTCTATGCAATTTCGCCCTCGGCACTTCGGAGGAAAAATAGTATCAGATTGTGTAGTTACAGTTTTCAATTAACTAATACAACAATCTTTTATTCTTATAATTTCTTTTAATAGTAACATCTACTCCCATTTAAAAAACAGTCTTGAACGCCTAAAAATTGCCATTCGTATTTTCATATTTTCAACCTAAAATTTGCCAAAATACACAGTAATTTTTCCACCAAACCTACTAAATTTAAATTTCTTTGTATTTTTACGAGACGAGTAAAAAAATTTGTCTAAGAAAATTCTTTGCATTTCCCTGAACATCCTTCTCAAATTTATGTTAATAAGTAGCTCCATAAATATCGAGATAAGGAGAACATAAAGGCTGTTGACATAACGTGGGCGTGCTTTCCAGACCTGACATATTACTCCCATACATTAAACTTTGCTCCAAGTCGACTTCATCCCGAAAATCCTTGTGTTGAGCATCTTGTGATGAAGTGAGCTTCACGGCTGCTTCATCAAATCCTGTAATTTCAAGGAACAACAAAAATTGTTGGCCCTCGTAGTGAAGTCAGAGCCTTGATCTCAGAACTGAGCATGGCTTTCCGCTGAATTTGGTTTCACTAAATTTTCATCATAGAATGAGCAGCGATTTGTGTTTAGCTCCGACATTGAAATATCATACATATAAAGTATCAATGGCAGTTTGTGGTGATTTGAAGCTCTGATAAAGTGGGTGAATTTATCGAAATAATGCATATAGTTTTGCATGCAGAGCTGGTCGAAGACACAGTGCTGAACAAGATGCACGTCTGAACACAAGAGTGACTATGATTTTCATCTCTGCAGACTTGCTTTTTAAAATAGTAGAGGAAAGCGAACTCTTGCAAATTTCCTCAGAATTTGAAAGCTGTAATTTTGTGCCACAAATTAGTGAGAACATGGAAAAACATGCCGGATAAAAATGCAAGTCTTGTTTATTTTTGGAATTCAAGACACTCAGTTAATAAGAAAATAAAACAAAAAATTACAGTACATTGATAAAACCAGTTCAGTCTATGTTTTACACAGAACTTCTTTCAAGATTAAACAGAAATAATAATAAAAAATATTTTTCCTGTTCATACAGGTAAAATCAGAAACGTAAAACGAACGAAAAAAATTTCAGTTGTATGAATTTACTCCAACTCTCCTGGAACTGCGAAGTAACATCGATCGAAATCATATTCATAAAAATGAAGGAATACTAGATTTGTAAACGTTTTTTCTACCATAACTGCTACAAAAATAGCAGCTACAACTATAAATACTGTAACTATAATTATGATACTAAGTTATACGTACTGCAACTATAGCTACTATAGGTGTAAGCAATGTAACTAAAGCTACTACAATTATGGCTACTAAAGCAGTTACTAGCGAGTGTAACTTTAACTAGTACATATAACTATAATTATTTCAATTTCAGCCACTATAACGACAATAGCTATACTTTCCTCTGCTTTTGAGAACTGTAAAGAAAAATTACACGTGAAAGATTAACAACTGAGTGGCTGGCAGCTGAAGGTCTCAGAGAACATTAATAACTGAAGGTCTGGAAATTTAGAAGCTAACGGTTTTCCGATTAAGAAATCCTTTTGATTGAGACCGACAAGAATTGAATGCATTTTTAAGAACGTTCATACTATGTACTTTTATGGGGCGTTATCTACGAAATGAATAGAATAAGTTTAGTATGCGAGAAAAGTCAACACAAAAAATGGACAATATCGAGGAGAAAATTGAATCCACTCCATAAGAGCTCTTAAGAAGCTGATGCCTTTACTTCAAGACAATTATTATCAATTCCAACAATTATCGGTAACTTGTACACCATTTTTCTTCTCATTTTGCAGGTCGAGAGTGATTTTAAGATTGTTCTTATTTTTGCTTCTCGAGTACAGAAGAAGCACAAAATCCAACACTTGAGAAAGAATTCGAGTTACTATAATTAAGGGAACTGTGAGCGATGTCCCTGAGAAGGCTGTGCTACAGCCCTACAGAAAGCTGACTCTGCACGAATCTTTAACGGGATTTTGATTTTCATAAAACCGGAGCCGACCTTTTTTTAGGAATCCTTCCTGGAAGCTCAAGCTTGAAGTTATTTTTCCTGGCAGCTTTTCGATCAAAATAAAATGATTTGCAAGCGAAGCAGTGAAGCATGAAGGCGTGCGTAGAAAAACGGCTCAGAAATAAGATCCATTTTTATAGGAATCTAATAGACGAGCTCAATATTGACGATCACGCTCTATATAATTTTTGCATCCAGTGCCTGGGCTTTCATCGAAAGTCTTCGGATAGTTAGCGAGCTGGGGAAAATTACTGCAGATCAAGACAACTTTGACTTACGATTTACTTTATAGGAACGTCCTTTTGTGTTCATTTATTGAGTGACGTACAAAACGAGGTGAAAGTAATGAATAAAGATGCTTATCATACGTTATTTGTAAAATTATATATAATACGTTCCGAGGGAAAGTATGTATAATACGTTTTTGGTAAAGGTATGTACATGTAATACGTTATGAGTGAAAGTGTGTATAGTACGCTGTGAGTGAAGTTAAGTTATAGTTGTGAGTGAATGTATTTATAATATATTTTGCAATGACAGACAAAAGTGTCTTTCTAAAACTACGAAATTGTGGACCAGAGGCGGAATTGGACGAAGCCTGCCATTCATATAGTCTTTCTCGTACAGAGTATCATCCAGAAAATGTATCCTCTTTTTTACCGGCCATTACTAGGGGGAGACTGGACAAGGGGGAAATGCTAACGTTTTCTTTTAAGACGCTTAATTATCTTAAATTCATTAGTATTTACCTTCATTTAATTCATTAGTCATGTATCAATGTCAATCATCTCCTAAATTAACCCAAAATACATGAGTAGTGAGCAGTCAAAGAGTGAGCACATTTTTTAGTACACCCTGTGTTATTTTAACAGTAAGGCCTGGCATTGCATTTGGTTTTTCTCTAAAAAAAAGCTTGAGAGCAAAACTGTTCCAGTGTTGTGTGAGTAAACCAGGGAGAACTGCTGTACCACGTTCACAGAGCTCTCATTTATATCCTTAACCACTGATGACGTGAATACTCGTACATGTTTTTTGCCACATACACCATTGTTAGACTTATGTCCATCTCTACCGAAAATGGTGTTTGCAAAATATAATTACGATGATTAAAAATGAAAGAAGGTGGAAGCCTAATTTTTATATAAAATAAACCTAGAAATACTGTAACTACAACGCACAAAAAATTTGTTGAGAGTAGAATGTTTTTTCAGAAATAATGATTGGCGAAAGGGTTACGAGAGTCAAGGTTTGGTTTCACGAAACTGTGCTTGGGGAGATGATTTTTTTGGTGTTCGACATCCATCTCGTTTGGTATTGAGGAGAGTGCAAAACAGAGAATTTTAACTTCTAGTAACACCATTATAGGTTTTTTCAGATATTCAAAAATTTATATATAACAAATATACACTACTCTCAACTCCATCTTGATATTCTAAACTCAAAATTTAAATGCACAAGTCGATAACGCTTTCGTAGCATGCGCAGGTGCATTGTTTAGATGGTAAACATTACAGGCATTTGATATTGCCTGTATTCCAATATTGCTTGCATCTAAACTTGATTGCAGGCAAATATCGCTTGCTTCCACAGTCTAGGAAGGTTTGGCTTCTGACCCAATTCTAGTGCTGGTATTTCATTACCAAGTCGCTGCGCACTTAATGTTCATACATGGAGGGTGCGGAAAGCTTTTTACCGCCTCGTAGCGCTTAAGGTAACGAAAAAATCAATTCATGTTCGAAGATATGCCTGTTGCGCAAGTATGCAACGTCATAAAATAAGAAGAGCAGATGTTCTTTAAACGAGGTCATGGGACACTTGGGTCGCATATCTGCTCACAACATTGTGCATGCAAGTCAGATGTAGATTTTATGCTTTATCGAGCTGGTAACGTTGCGTGATGCAATTCTCCGCATAAAAAGTCGACATTTGTTCCAAATTATAAGCTTAGAATTGTTGAATAATAGAGTAGTGGAAAAAGTGGATCACGAATTGTGAAATAGTAACGTAATATCAAAGGTAGATTATAAATATTATGGTAAAGTAGCACTAGAATCAAATTATAAATTTTAGAAGAGTGCAGCAGTTATATGTATAACGAACCTTCACCTAGCAAAATAAGTGGCAGCTTGATGATTTATGTAAAAGGAAGACTGTAACCACAACTTAAAACGAAGAGAGGAACAAGAATAATAGAATTCTTACGTACATCTCCCAATGTATCCACAACAAAGAACAACTATTAAAATTGCATTCATTTTTGGAACTCAACTAGTGCAAGAATTATTGATGGGAATGAATTCCATGTTTTGCATGCAAATAATCTGAGTACTTTTTGCGAAACACTAATTTTGGGTGCGATCAATTTAATGTACATGCAGATAGCGACGAAATTATACGTACACCCATTTATGTTAAATACATTTAGTTATTTATTGTAATTCAATGCTGGTATGAATTTGTAATTTTTTATATGTTAAGTACATAAAATGGAATTTACAACCAGTTTTCCCAACGATAAATTGCATTTCAAAAGCTCAACAAGGACATCATGCCAAAAAATAAGCTGATAAATGGATTCGTACAATAAAAAATCCTTTTAATAGGTATCGATTAATGTAATTACCCTATAAGGAATTAACATTTTTACTGTATGTGTCGACCTTTGTAGAATATTTAGTTACCAGAATATTCTAGAAAGTTTCAGAAACGAGCTCAACGTAATACAGTTAGCATCATTTTGTCATTCTTACTTCGACGGCAGGATGCTCAAGACAAAAGAGCTCAGCAATGATTTGAGGCAAAGGATTATTGACTCGCACAAGTCCGGTAATAGTTCTGGAACTATTTAAACGCTCAACTATCCCCAGATCTAACGCACAATATGTCATCAAGAAGTTTAAAGAGTTTGGTGCTACAGCAACTTTGCTTGGGCGTGGAGGACTGTAGTAATTGTCACCATGAGCTGAGTACAAACTATGTTGCGAGGTTAAATGAACCCAAGAGTTGCGTTAAGAGACATCGCCAGAGACTTGGATATGCAGAGTATCAACTACATAAGTAAGCAGACAATTTAAAAGTGTTTAAATAGAAAGGATGTGCAGGGTCTCAACGTATGTTCGCAGGCAGTTTTACGTTGTTTAAATAAGAATGATTTACAATACATAGACATAAACCCAGACAAACACCTCTTCACAAGCCACATTATCTTTCAGCACGCTCCAAATTTTGCCAAAACTTTTTTCGACAAAGAAAATTGCTTTTGAACAACAAGTATTATGGAGTGATGAAACAAAAATCAAGTTATTTGGAAACGATGATGTAAACAAGATTTGGCTTCAAAAAGGTGAGGTTTTTCTCCCCAAGAACAGTGTGTGAACAGTTAAACATTGAGGTGGTTGCATGATTTTTCGGCTTTGTCAGCTCAAATGGAATTAGTAGTTTATTTGTAGTCAAGGGAGTAATAAAATCTGAAGACTACATCGAAATACTGAATGAAACCCTCAAATCATTGGTGCAAAATCTTTGGTTCGGCTGGCAGTTTAAATTACAGCATGACAATAACCCCAAACACAAGTCCCCATCTGTGACTGCATGGCTCCAGATTTTTTTTTTTATATGAGCTTCAATGACTACTGACTTGAATTCACTAAAAGATATATGGCGAGAATAGAAAGTTCGAATACATAGTCGGACTCCAAAAACCTGTCAAGGATGAGAACATTTAGCAATTGAGGAATGGATCAATATCCCAGCCCAAATATGTTTAAATTTGATTGAAAGGCATAAAAATCATTTGATTGAAGTTATCCAAGTAAAAGATCATGATATTTCCTATTATTATTGTTATTATCTTCCCATGTTCTAACTATACGAATATTTTTGTCAACTAATTTTTTGAATGACGTTCCTTGTAAATTTGTTAAATTAAATCGGTCGTTTTGAAAATTGACTTCTAAACTCCTTTTCATGCACTTAATAACATGTACAGAGTTTGAAATCATATGAGAATGAAATGTTAAGAAATTATTACAAGTATTGAACATTGATGGGTGTACGAATAATTTCGTCACTATCTGTTAATTAATCTTCTTGGTAATTAATCTTGAACTTCACTCATAGCGTACTATACACATTTTCACTCATAACGTATTATATGTACAACTGAAAGAAACACCATTGACATACTAAATACAAATTCTTTGTAATAGCATAGCGTTAAGACGGCTCGACAGAACAATATTCTAGACCTCGTCATCACGATCTCTGACCTTATGACGGACACGGTGGGACCACACAATATGATTGACTTCACGCTTCCAGTCCTTGACGTTCACACTAGCACGGTGTTTCCCAACCTGTGGGTCGCAACCCCAAACGGAGTCGCGACCCCATTTTCAATTATTCATGAATTCACCTGATACATACATTTGTGTGTTTTTGTTAGGGGATAGCGTTACATTATAAACGAGTTTTTGAAGTACAAAGGAACACATAGTTATTTGAAGGAATGGGAGCATGTATCGATTATTTGTTCCAAAATGGGTCGACGTAGGTCACCAGACCCGGTAAAGGTTGGGAACCACTGCACGGTGCGTGAGTGAGTGAGTGACTAGCACAAGACGAAAACATTTTTTCGACTACATGCAAGTTTCGAGCTGAGCGTACAGAACTCAATTGTTTTGAATGCGAAGAACCACTGAGGAAGAAAACTGTTATGGAATTCGTCATGATACAAAAAAAGAAAGAATTGTAGCACCCACTGAGCATTATAATCAAGCAGAGCGACTGAAGCCAATTATGAGCACTTCTTGGTGCTCACAAAAAATAAACTCTTCATAAATGCTAGGTACTGGTCGAAAAAAAAACATAAGATATAAAAATAGAAGCCAGAACAGAATATTAATCTCATTTCAAATAACTAGATATATCCAAGTACAAAACTCGCATTTGTGTCCTGGGTTGTCACTTGATCTTATCGCCATCATGATCCATCACTAAAGTTATATAATTGAAAGATGTAATATTGAGATTTACCTTACTCCTAACTTCTTTAATTTTATCGAACAAGATTTAAATGAAGAAATTTGGAACGGCTAGATTCTTCGTTGAAGTGAAGCATAAAATTGTAAAAACGGGATAATTTTCGAATGTTGTATCAGAGAAATCCTGAAAGAGGAAATAAAAAAACAGGTCCAAATATTCCTGTTCATTAATACATGGGTGTAGTTTAAAATTTCATCAAAATTTAACAGTGTTACTGAATCTTTTGTTTGTATGCATATATATTATATATCATGATAGTATATTTATATAAATATATACGGTATATACAAACATATATGTATATTTATGTTAGTCTGAGAACAAACATTTAAATTCCTCGAGAAATTTTCATCGATTTGGTGTCTAGCAAGTTGTTAATTTATGATTATATTTTACTAAGCCTTGCGTATGAAAAAAATTAATTTCAACGATGCTTTGCTTAATAAGAATTCTTTTCAGTTTTCTGTAGCTTATCTTCAATCGTCAGAAAATGTTCTTAATGTCTCATTTATTACCTTCACTGCTGTTAATTTCCCTGTCTCATCATTACTGATGAGAACTTAACGTGAGCCGAGTGTTCTACAGAATTTCTCTTTCAAAAGTTCCCGGTATCTTTGTCAGTTATTCCTTTAATTAACTCTCAAGGTCGTCCTCTATTTAATCCCTTACATTAAGCAACATTTTACGCTATTTTCCGCGTTTTTGTTCTCCGGATTACGAGGGTTTTGCGGTTGGGTGTCCGCGATCAGGCTGGTGTGTAAGCGGATCACATAGGTTTTAAGGAGCCTTTGAGGGACCCGTGAGCCTGATCCTGCAGCCCTGCACAAACTCCAACTCATTTAATTAAGATTTAATGCTTATTCTACAGAAAAAACTGGGCTGCTTCAGAAAATACGCCACTCTGTTGGGGCGGTGGGGTGTGGTGAAATATTATTGAAGATCGTGTGCAAATAAGAGTTCTACGTTCAATAAGGTCCTGCATATTTTAGTACTTTTTAACGTCATACATCATCTATTGTTAAGGGCGCACATATTTATTGCTTCTGAAGGTAATACACGATTTATTGCTTGTTGAGGTTATACATGACCATAGATGACTTAATAAATATTGAATAACATTAAATTTCTTTTATACAAAGAACAAAATCCATTATTTGAAGCCTGTTAACATTGAACATGGTGAAAGAATTATTTGTTCAAAAACCGTATAGGGATATTACTATATTCTACGTTAACCAAGGTTTCATAAATCCGTTGGGGGCATTTCTGGAACGAATGCATTCAAAGATCGGTAAAGGACGTAAGTTGAGTCATCCGCTGTACGGTACTAACCATCACACACCAAAATTAAATTTAACCTTTTATCAACATAAGTAGTGGAACTCTCAAAGTTTATGAGTTAATGAAGAAAACATAAAATGAAAAATCAAGACAATGTAGCTGGAATCCTCTAGACAATAAAATACAAATACTAATACAATAAAGTACAAGTACTTGACACAAGTCAAGTTATTATTTTCAAATTGCGGCTGATCAGTTTACAGTATTTCCATCTCTGTCACGCATTAACAACGAGTGCACGCGTATTTTAAATTGAACTTCTTTCTTTCTGTTTCCAGTCCTGAGAAAAAAACATAGGTGTTATAACTTGAATGAGCTTCGTAGAACTCGAACAGAAACAAGTTTCTCAAAGAGCCTAATTTGTAACATGGGAACGCAAGGGGTTTATTTCCTTGCAAACTTAAATATCACAGAGCAGGCATATGCACAACTCATATGCATGACTTTTTCGTCACAGTCACTCATAAGTACACAGTTCACTGAATATTCTTTTAGTCAAACATCCATATAGCCGTAGTTTATGATTCTAATTTTCGCAATCGGGTTTTGAGGAAAAAGATTAGATCCTCTGAGGTACTCGAATGCAGGTCAGTTGACCTAGAAATCTACATTGCTCAAGGGAAATTACTCGTTCCTCAGACAGCGTAGTCAGTCTCATACCAGAGACATCAGTTTTCTGCCATATTGTCAATGTTGGTCAGGTATGAGATGAACACGACAGTGCATAACGTAAATAAGGTCGTACTGCGCTATAAAAATTTGAGTATACGTGTATTCAGTGTTCAAGCAGCGTTGCATTAGAGTGTTGTTGTCTTTCCATTCGCTGCAATTTTTATTCGCTGACCTCTATAGCTATTAGTTGAACTTTTCATTCGTTAACTATTTGCTGCAGTTTTTACTTGATGTAATTTTTACTACGTGAACTATTAGTTCGTTATTATTCGTTGTAGTTTTCATGCGTTGAATTATTCGTTGCAGTTTTTACTCGTTAAAATATTCGCCAAAGTTTTCAATGGATAAAATAATTCAACTCTCACTCGGGTTCAAACTTATGCTCATACGAGGAAGAAATCTATTATTTTTCGCCCGCACCGAATTGAATTAGGCAGGCATAAAATATTTAGTTATTTACGAATATTCAAATTCTGAATTGTCTTCTCAAGGATTTGTTGACTAAAAACACATTTTTAATTCTAGCGCACGAGGGCAGAGAAAGGACCATAATTAAAGAGCTTTCCTGCAGCAAATAAAATTGAAGGTTTATTGGTTATTCTGGGCAACAAAACGAGGGAAACCCATTACCACCTTTTGCATCAGGCAGCATGAAAACGATGTGCTTTGATTGTATATAGAGGCGTAAATTAATACGATGAGTAACAAAGAATGTCAATATTAATTGCATAGTCGAAATACACGACGTTCAGTTGCATACCTAAAATCAGAGGAAATTTTTACCCTTGGGAAGTCATTTAATTTGTACTTACCTTATTGAAATCCAAGTAACTTCTAGTATTTGAGATGAAGTTTATTTCTTCACTGAAATCCAGATAATTTTATGTACTTAACTTTCAAAATCCGAGATGGCAAGTAAAAATTATTAAATATTCATAAAAAAATGTATTACATTTTTCAAATCTATTAAATTCTTACATAACCTGTCAAAATCCTGGTAATTCCTCGTTATTCGTTAAAGTGTGGGTAATTTTTAGTTCCCAGTAAATGTGAGCTAAACTTACACCCAAAATTCGACTAAAATTCCTAACATGAAGAAAATACGAGAATGCGATTCGACTTAAGACGTTCGATTTCGTTCTCCAACTTAACGGACGTTCAGATGTGTCGTAAGTAGCATGAAAATGCAAGTACTAGTGCCATGAGGCAGGAAGTTTGATAGCATAAAAAATGCGTTTATCAACGAGTTTAAAATAGTACAAAATTTTACCGTATTACAAAGGCTATATTTTTTCTCTCCTGATTTAGAGAGAAGGGGTTCTCAAAAGAGAATAAATTATAATATTAAATAAAAAAGCGTCTTAGTTTAATTGCTCGTTCAGACTTACTGCCGATAGGCAAAAATACAAGATCTGTTCGCTTCTATAACTTAGTGGTTATGGATTGAGCGTTCGGACGCGAAGGCTTATTCAAAAATGGAATCTAAACCTACAACAGATTCCTTGATAACAGTTTCCCCGAGACTAGAACAGATTAGAATGTGGTAACAGGAACGAGCCGTTAGGTTCATTCTTAGAAGGCTACCCAAGTTCCATTCCATTTAAAATAGAGACATCAATCACGCACAGACATTCCAATCTCTTGAACGCACCATACGCACACAGGCATTTCAGTCACGCACACGCTCCACAATCGTACACAGGTTTTTGAAGAATATAGAATGAATACTTTATACTACTAGGGAGTTCCTTGTTTAACATTTGTCGAGACGATTGTTGAATGTGTTCACAGTAAAATCATATTTTCGTGCAGTTGGTTCCAGGTTCTTACAATTTAACTGGAAATAAATTTAGAGAACGGGATGCGTTGGATTTTTTTTTTGTTAATTTTTGACGGTTATTTCTGGTTCATACGTTATCCTCTCCTGTTGCTGCACCCCGTACATATGTTGTTTTTGTTTCCGGTGGTTTCGTGTTTGCAAAATCCATTTATGGGAGTTGCAATGGCTGAGCCAAAGTTCTTTGTTCGGGCCCAGAGCGCCCGTATTTCCCTTCCCGCTTAATGGAAGTTTTGAATAAGAATTACGGACGCCTGTATAAAGTCCGTAAAAGTGAACGGGAGTAAACAATCGTGCTCATTTTCCAAGGGAAAAATTCACGGTTCTTGAGCCCACACGTTGTGGAACATAAATGAATTTCTAAGATTTGAACATTAAGAGTCCATGTCTCGGGATTACTTCTCAACGAAAGTGTTTAGTGTTTTAAAATCTCAGCTTTAGTAATATAAATGACGGTATACTTGATAACATATGTTACATGATGCTGATAAGCGATACATGGGGATGGCACGTGATACATGATGATATTCCAAACATGATGACCATGCACGAATGCATGATACATAATGCATGATGATGATACATGAGGATGTTGCATGATACTTGATAATGCTCAAAAAAATGATGGTACATGATGCATGGTGATACCAGACAATGATACGTGATGCATTTTGATACATCATACACGATGATAATGATGATCCATGATGCATGAAGATGAAACACGATGGTATCACGATGATGATCCATGATTTATAATGATACATGGTATATTAGAATGATACATAACACATAATGATTATGAATGATCAATGATAGTGATTCGAGATACATTATATTGATACATGGTTACATCATGGTTTGTGTCACATGATGATCCATGATATATGAGTGATACATGACAGTGATACATGATGGTGATACACGCTGGTGATACACGCTGGTGATACACGCTGGTGATACACGCTGGTGATACACGCTGGTGATACACGCTGCATTATGAACACATAAATAAGGTGCTATTGTACGTACACTTGTGCTGTCATTTACGTGAATAAGCACATAATGACTTGAGTAATGCATGAGTGCATCACACAGTGCACTGTGATGTACTGTACGATCTCAGATATCGTGTTTCTCATTCTCAAGTATGTAGTCAGAAATAACTGATTTTATTTATTGTGTAGCATTATCTTCAGGACATTTTTACGACTCATTTATCTGTATGTAATTTGATGCATATGTTTATGAAATATTTATACAAAAATATCTATGTATGACCATTTTTATTAATATAGTATTAGTATTCTTTTCAATAATATTGCTGCGGTAATTTATGGTAGTCATAAATGCTCTCCAATGAAGGGATTTCGTACGTAATGGAGTTGAGTTGCTGCTTCGCTTAAAAAAATGGACATATATTTAAATAAAGGCCAAAACAGTATTGTGTTGTACACCTAGTCTACTGCTTCCCCTTTGAGTTAATACTGAAATTAACTGAAATAAAATCACATAAGTGCTGTGTGATGCAAAATAAAAAGCTTCTATTACACGTACAGAAATAAAGATTATTTACATTATTCAGATGCATTTATAAAATAAATGGTGAGATAATCCATCATTCAGATTTTCAGAAAACGTTTGCGTGATTTTTTAATAATAGTTTAACCCTTTCACGACCAAATTATTTTCATACTGATCAAAATATTGCGTAAATTACCGCGCATCTTTTCTAATTATAATGTAATTTTGTCGTTATTTGAACGAAACATTTAGAATATGGGACTATAAGGGAATGATTTTTAAAGTTTGTTTGGGACATATTAACCCAACGGTAGCCAAAGGGTGAAGACAATAGAACACTTTTGAATAAAGCGACATTTTCTATTCGTAAATAAGTAGCATTAAGTGAAAAATAGTATTTACGACTAGCTCAAATACGTGTTGTAATTCAAACTTCCATTGATGAGGGCAGAAGCTGTCCAGCACATCCACATCCACAGCACAAGTTTTGTACAGCAGTCTTTCCTGACTTGCACTCCGGAATTAGATGCAAATTTCAAGCACTTCAAAAGAAGAAATTCAAAAAGGATATTCCTCAGGGATATTCACGACTAAATTTCTTGAAACGAGAAAAGTTTCACGATGCTCGACCTTCTGACAACATTGGCAGATCCTGCAGCTCAGTTTCAATGTTCGTTACTCTTCAGGGCAAAATAATATTATCTAATAAAAGACAGTCTTTAAACCGCATAGATGGGCACATTTAAAACAATCTTTTTGATACTCGTCACCTTACGTCGAGGGCATGTCAATGTTAGTCAGATAAAATACTATTAGTTAATAAAAGATTTTTTTAACACCAGGACGCTAGTGAGGCGGAAACTGAAATCAATGATACGGTTTTCACAATCATCGCATATAATGCGAAGAAATTCATTCCAAAAGTGATGTACAATTTCTTATTCTTGAATTGTTAGGAGTGAATTAGCTATTGCTTCACTGCACATTTTATCGCCAATTTGCTTTTTGAGCAAAATCTAACCAGTAAAATTCTACGTATTTTTCTTTAACGGAGAAAGTTCCGTATTTTTAAACGACTCTTTTGTGTTCCCTCGAATCAACATTTGTGTTCAGTTCTTTCATTCGGATATAGTAGTCAGGGAAGGTTAAGTAAACATGGAGTTATATACGAGTAGCAAGTCTATCATTGAAAATAGGTAAAATTATGTACGTTATATTGTACGTTCTCTTTAAATTCTATAAGAAATGAAACGGAATGAGGAAGATGATTAGCAGAGTCTTTTATTATAACAATTTCATAAGTTTGTAGGTACAAACATTGGAGCTAAAACTTCCATAAGATAGTGATTTACCAGCGGTATGATTTTTAAAACTTGGTCTAATCTTGAGAGTGTCTGGTTTTCTTCGTGCATTGTTGTAAATGTAAAAGAAATTCTGCTGCCCTGCATATGCATAGTTTAGATTGAACAATATTAGGGAATGATCAGTGCAGTTTGCCATTAAAGAATATTAGGGAGTTTTGAGCGTAGTTTACCATTAAGGAATATTAGGGAGTTTTCCGTACAGTCAGCCATTAACTGTTTCGCTACCGTTGGGTTAATATGTCCCAAAAAAAAAAACTTTAAAAATAATTCCCTTTAGTCAAATATTCTAAACATTTCGTTCGAAATTACAGTAAAATTACCTAGAGATTAGTAAAGATAAGTGGTAATTTACGCAATATTTTGATCTCTATAAAAATAATTTGGTCGTGAAAGGGTAATTAAACAATATTAGAAAGTTTTCAGTGTAGTTTGCCATTAAGGACTATCAGGGAGCTTTCAGTGCAGTTTGACATTCAACAATATTAGAGAGTTTTCCGTGCAGTTTACCATTAAATAATATTAAGGAATTTTTTAATGCTGTTCCGTGCACAATTCAGTGAACACAGAGGCGAAGCGATGACTCACTCGATGGCCTGAGAGTTTCAACGCAAAAAAAAACACAAATTAACACTCAAAACGCACCGACAAAAAATATAAGCCAAACGAGGCGTGAAAGCTTACGACTTTCATTTCTTCCACATCAAGTCGAGAAAATTCGCTTAAGATTATTTTCTTTGTGAGCTCAACAAACGCCATAAAGAAAAGGACGTTGCTGTTGAGTTTCTTTCATTATGAAACGTCTGTTCAAGACGAGTTTCCTGCGCCTGACGTGTTGTAGAGCGAGCTTGACTAACGGACTGCTGTTCTCAGGCGGTGAATTGCAGACAAAAAAGAATTGAGGAAATTGCATTTTGTTCCTGAAATTGGATCTGGTTTAAATGAAGCGGTCCATTTATGAAGTGAATACTTGTATTAATAGAGTGCCTTCATGTTCACCGAGTTGTATGAGTCTTTATGTTCCCTGAATTGTAGGAGTGTCTTCTTACTTACTGAGTTGTGCGGTATGAGCTTGTCTGTCATCCACGAAATGACTTCATATTCTCTGAATTGTAGGAGGGTCTTCACGTTCACGGAGTTGTAGGAGGGTCTTCACGTTCACGGACTTGTAGGAGGGTCGTCACGTTCACGGACTTGTAGGAGGGTCTTCACGTTCACGGACTTGTAGGAGGGTCTTCACATTCACGGAGTGGTAGGAGGGTCTTCACGTTCACGGACTTGTAGGAGGATCTTCACGTTCACGGACTTGTAGGAGGATCTTCACGTTCACGGACTTGTAGGAGGGTCTCCACGTTCACGGACTTGTAAGAGTGTTGTCATGTGCACTGAATTGCAGTGCTCTAAAAAATTGACACAAAGGTGTACGAATATTGAATGTCTTTAAATTCTACGCAAGAGGCCGAATAGAGGTTACCTTATGCATGAATATAAATACAATCGTATCGTCCTCGTTTACACTTGTAGCATCTACCATAAAATGGTGACACCCACCAATAAAGTGGTGGCACCCCTATAAAGTGGGACTATCTACTTATACAATGGTGACACCCACAAATAAACTGGTGGCATGCACCCATAAAGTGGTGGCACTCACCTAAAAAGTGATGGCACCCACCCATAAAATGATGGCACCCACCCATAAAATGATTGCACCCACCCATAAAGTGGCGGCACCCACCCATAAAGTGGTGGCACCTACCCATAAAGTGGCGGCACCCACCTATAAAGTGGTGGCACCCACCTATAAACCAAACTTCTCTCACCAGTTGTCACCATGGTCTGTAGAATAGGGGAAACAACCTACAGACCTCAAATTACGATCTACAGGTAAAATCAATCAGAAAATATGCGTGAAATTTTTACGAGTAGACCAGCGGCTATTTTTGTCAGTTTCCCAGTATTACACAACGTGCAACGTGAAATGCTAGTTTTATTACAACTGAGGTTTAATTAGAGATTTGATTATTTCTAACGTTGTAGAGAATTGAAAGGACCATCTCCTAGAGTTGAGACGTGAGCTGAAGTATGAGTACATATTGAAATAATAATAGCCTAATCATTATTTTCTAACAGTCCCATAATAGATCCGTTTCTGAAAATGGTTTCACATATCTCTTAGTACGTAATAAAGATCTTGAATCAAGTAAACGCAAATCAAACAACGTACTACGGAAACTAAAGAGACATTATTACATCTCTTATCTAAATTTTTTACTCGTCTTTATACAATTACGTGGATATACAATTACGTGGATATTCAGTTGCGCTGCAAAACAATTACTAATGAAGTAATGTCAGGAAAGCATGTTCAAAGTTTTTTCTTCAAAATCCCTTGCAATGCTGTTGATCGAAACGTGCGTGATTGTAATTGAGGCGTTTTTAATTGATCACAGTTCATTAAATTCTCATGGACTCTGCTTCAAACGACATTAATACAACTACATCCAAACGTCCTTACATATTTTACTTCACAGCTGCAAATAATTGCATTTGTGAATTAAGAAACGCAAATTAACTGCAAATATTTGCTTCAGGAAGTACCTCATTTTTACAGCTTAAACGTATAATAAAATAAATGCTTAAACGTTCATCAGGCCATCTGCAGCAATTATTTTTGAGTAAGTGCTAGACAGCTAGGAATTAACTGTAAATATTTGCTGAAGGTTGTACTTCATTGATCAAACCTACACATAGAGTGCAATAAGCGTGTAAATGTGCATCAGCGATAATCATTTTTGAGCACGTCATAAGTATGACCAAAACCATACATTGTTCCGTGGAGTTAGAACTCATGATGCTCTAGAATCATAAGTAAATGATATTCTAAGGCAACACTATTGTTTCATTCAGTGAAATACTTCTCATAATTATAATGACCTGCTTACAAATCCATAGAAATGACCTCATCTAGAAACTGGAAATGTTTGAAATGCATCACGGCTTTCAGGCTGCATATTAAAACGCCACTTTAAAATGTGAGCCATTCTGCTCTCTGCAGCTTGTCACTTTTAACAACTGGAGCTACACAGGAAGAGGTCATAATTCGTCCATAATTCCTGCTCTTCGTTCATATTAATTTTAAATATATTCCAGCTCCAGAGATGTAGCAGAAACTATGTATATTTAGCATTAATATAGTTACACGATTTGACTGGAATGCTACCCTCACGTTAGTATTGCATGAGAAAAGATTTCTACTGGTTTGAGTTGAGCTACGTGACACGCTGCCATTAACTGCGTATACGCGCGCGCTGTAGTAGCCAAGACGGAATTATGCGCTCACCTCAATCCTGCGAGCCTTCCTAATAAAAGCGAGACAGGATAATTTTTTCTGTAGTGAAAATATTATTCTGAAGTAATTGCTTTGAAAATGAAATTAATAGTGATAAAAACTATAAAAATCATGAAACGAAAATAAGTCGTGGGCGAAGAAAAACAATTCAGATTTCAAGTGGACGGAGGTAACAATTTTTATCATAACATTTTTATTATAATAATAATATTAGGAATAGCTTAAGTAGATAAGAGTGAACAAGTCCTCGACACTCAGCTGTTCATTACGCTATAAAACAGCGCACGTGCAGCCGCTGTGGGAGCCGTCAGCTTCTGTCCAAGCTCCTCCCTGTCTTTATCCTCACTAACTTTAAGGGTTCTCTAACTTTATGCCCCCACGAACCCCCTGTCAATATAGAAGGTCATTACGAACCTTTTGTGGATGTAAGAGGTCTCTACGAACCTCCTGTGGATGTAGGAGGTATTCACGAACCCCCTGTGGATGTAGGAGGTTTCCACGAACCTCCTGTGGATGCAAGAGGTCTCTACGAACTCCCTATGGTTGTAAGAGGTCTCCACGAACCCCCTGTAGATGTAAGAGATCTCCACGAACCTCCTGTGGATGTAAGAGGTCTCTGCGAACCCCCTGTGGATGTAAGAGGTCTCCACGAACCTCCTGTGGATGTAAGAGATCTCTACGAACCCCATGTGGATGAAAGAGGTCTCTGCGAACCCCCTGTGGATGTAAGAGGTCTCCACGAACCCCCTGTGGATGTAGGAGGTCTCCACGAACCCCCTGTGGATGTAGGAGGCCTCCACGAACCCCCTGTGGATGTAAGAGGTCTCCACGAACCCCCTGTGGATGTAAGAGATCTCCACGAACCCCTAACTTTTCGAGACAAGATTTGAGAGCGAATTATACTTCTCGGACTATGCTAGAGGCTGGTGCTCCTTCCACCTCAACTCTAGCTTTGACTTTCAGGAACGTGTCACGACCTCCTTGGAAAATGCTCACGTACACCGCATGTTCATGCACCTCAGTTACGAGAAACCGTGCCGGAAATCGTATCACAGATCGCACAACCGGACTCAGCTCAACCAGATTCAGCACATTTGTGCCGGCAACTTGGTTGAGGTCGTTGTGCTGCCGATGTAAATTAAGTTCTGCTTGCCAAGCAGAACAAGTAGTCTGCACGACGGGTGTTGTTTACGTCGATAATGAGCACGATGACGGTAAGCCTACTGAGTAGTCATCCCAGGGTAGTAAGCCTACTGAGTAGTCACCCCACGGTAGTAAGCCTACTGAGTAGTCACCCCACGGTAGTAGGCCTACTGAGTAGTCACCCCACGGTAGTAGGCCTACTGAGTAGTCACCCCACGGTAGTAGGCCTACTGTGTAGTCACCCCACGGTAGTAGGCCTACTGAGTAGTCACCCCACGGTAGTAGGCCTACTGAGTAGTCACCCCACGGTAGTAGGCCTACTGAGCAGTCACATAGGTGGTAGGTCTACTGAGCAGTCACGTAGGTGGTAGGCCTACTGAGCAGTCACATAGATGGTAGGCCTACTGAGCAGTCACGTAGGTGGTAGGTCTACTGAGCAGTCACGCAGGTGGTAGGTCTACTGAGCAGTCACGTAGGTGGTAGGTCTACTGAGCAGTCACGTAGGTGGTAGGTCTACTGAGCAGTCACGTAGGTGGTAGGTCTACTGAGCAGTCACGTAGGTGGTAGGTCTACTGAGCAGTCACGTAGGTGGTAGGTCTACTGAGCAGTTAATATACTGTTCACTAAAGAGGATTCACAATTTCCTGCTGCACAGTCTGCTTCTGTTTTTTTTGTTTTGTACACCATGAATGAACAAATTTGTACCTACGAATAGAAATAGACACAGCTGGAATAGAGCTCAAGCCTTTTGAAACAGCGTTGAATAACATGTCTGAAAAATAATTTTGAAAATTCGTTTGATGACATGGAAATTCAACTAAACATGAATATTAATAGCGGATTATGTACAGTTATTTTGAGATTTGTTACTTTTAATACTGGAAGAATTACGATTTGTTTTCAATGAGGGGGAGTAAATAATATACTACTGTACACTGCTTCGCATAAATTATGTAAATTGAAGACGACGCTTTTATTCAACATAACATTGCTAACAATCAGTTTATTTGTAAGACTACGAGTATAAATTCCAGGACTAAGTAGAAGCCACAGTACTCGTATGATCTACAGATTTTGATATGGAACAATAATTTTTTAAAGTATATAATCCCTATATTTTATTGACGCATAGGTATCTATGCTACCACAGAGGCCAAACATAAAGTGGTATGAAATTTGTTATTCCATATTATTTCCTCTCGAGAGTGGAATCTTCAAAAATGACCCAAGTACGCAACCCCAGTCATAATTTCAAACAAATTCATTCACTGAGTAACAACCATCGTTGATCATCTTCACAATAGAGCAGCCCCAGAGTATAGAGCAGGTCTAAAAGGGATTCGGGATAAAAACAAATAAACCGGCTCTGTGACAAAATAAAAAACTAAAATACATTAATTCAGTGCAAGAAGGCTCAGGAAGAAAAAGTTATCTTAGGTAAGGATGATGGATGGAAAGATCTTCTCCGTGATTTGGTTTCAAGGATCTGCCTACTCTGATATTTACACAGAGAAAGTCCTGAAGAATACAATCTGGTATGCAATCGAAGAAATGACCATCAGACTTCAGTACTAGTTTCCGGAGGACAGCAACAGCTGGCATGTGACACCCCCGTGTCTTCAGTTCCTGGAATCCAAGTTTGGTGACAGATTGATTTCACATCGATCAGACTCCCATTGGCCCCATTCTCTCCAGACTTGTTTCCCTTGATTTCCCTTTCTGACACCTAGGCCATGGTACACATAGTCAGGTGTCAACCAAGTACCGTAGGAGTGAAAACGTAAAGTGAAAGACTTCGCAGCCAACATGTATGTGAAGGATGTCAGAGAAATGACAAACTACACCAAGAAAGGAGTACAGCTGTGCAGGGATCAGTTTTGAGGCCATTTTGAATATTTGAAGCAATAAACAGGAGTATCCAACTCACAGTGTATCATTGCCATTCTTATTTTATCAAAATATAGTGTTTAAATATTTTTAATGAATTATTTTTCTAATGTCATAATCTGTATATCATACTGTACGTACAAAAAAAACGCCATCAAGCTATTAGCCCTTCGGCACAATTTCCAGAATTTCTAGCCTTCACAGCCAGTAATTAAGTTGTTACGACCAAGCCCGCAATGATAACTGCATTCGGCAGTCCTCCACCTGAACAGCACGCCCAGGAATTACGGCAATCAGGACAACCCTCCTGGGCACCAGCGAGCAATTCTACGGAGAGGTTCCTTCCAGGGGCAAAGTCGTGAGCGGAAGTCAAAAATTTCTCCAGGTTTTCCTGGTCTCTAAAGACGACGGAAACTCTCAGCTAATGGAAGGCAATTATCATCCTTACACAGAACAGTCTTCGTTCTGGTCTATCTGACATGTACCAGACCTGTTTTGTCAATCTGCAGTGTCTCACACCTGCCCAGTGTATCTGTCAGGTATCACAGATTCCAGGTCTATTTGACAGTTACCATACAGGAGGCACATCTGACTAGTACCATGCCTGTCATGTCAGGAAAATGGTTTTCAGGTATACCTACCAGGTCTACCTGATACCTACCATTAAAGAGATACGTTTGACAGATACTATACATGGAGACTCGGTTGATTGGCGCCTAATCCAAAGTCCATGTGTCAGGCATTTTTTTAATACAAAGGTGTGCGTAAAATGTTTCATTCGGTCTTTCAAAGCTTTTTTTTGTGCTCATAGAATGAACTTATTTCATTACAGGATTGCATTAGATTTCTGTAAAATTGTACAGTGAATGAAATATTTTCTGGAGACGTCTTTTATTACCAAACAAAGAATATGCTCAACCCACCGGCAAACACAATCTATAGCAAAATATTTTTAAAGAGCTATAAACATGAGAGTAACATGTAGATTCTGGAAATACTTCAAAATTAGTGCATTAAAATAAAAAAATACTAAAAGTATGATCAGAGATCTAAAGGCAATAAAAATATTTTACTAACATCTGGTCAAAACACCCCGAAAAAGGATCAAAAATAAACTTTAATTAGAAATAAATTGGAAAGACAGAGCAGGACTACAGGACTTTTTATTAATTTTCGTTAGTTGAACTCGTTGTCATGCAGGCCTGAGTGGCAGGACTGGTTGCTTTATTTCCCACAGGCACGCGGGCGTCTAGGGCTGCTCGTGCAGCACAACATTTCATGCTGAATTGCAGCGATTAATTTTTGTTCTTCACGACACTCCTATTACTCGTCCGGCCTCCGATGACGCCTTATATAACAGTTAGTCCTGCGCTTCAAGGTGTAAAAACATTTTTTAATTCGTTCTCGTGCAGCGCTCTGATGCTCTAAATAACAGTTAGCCTAGCAGTGTAAATTGTTGACATGGTTTCAGAATGTCTTAAGGGCGCAGCGTAATGCACATAGGACAGTTAACTGAACTCTTTAGACGAATAAATTACTGATAATTTGATTCAAACTTCTGATTTGCCGGTGCAATGTACAATCAGTTCTATATTTTGCACTTTTTACGATACAAGAAAAGATATCCTACATTATCGCAGCGGCCTTTTACCACAGGGCATAGCTTGTAGGTCTACGTTCCACGTAATGAACGCGTTATTTTTATTCTGGGATAGCGGTCATTTTGGTTCGTGATATGCAGTTACATGGAAGGTGAACATTACGCACGCAAGAACGAGTAGGGGTCAACATAGCAAAATGTAGCAGCGGAGTAAATGTGCGGCACGGCAATGCTTCCATGTATCTGTCGAGCTAATTAACTTCTTGTCTTATTATACCAGAAATCATTTGAAAAATGTCAATGAGCAAAACGGGTAAGATTCAAGCAACCAAGTTACTTTCGTATTCCACTGAGAAGTTTCCACAGAAACTTTTCCTCCTCTCGGTTTAATAAAATGGCAATAATTTAGATCAGGTCTGTTATGCTACTGTGCATATTAATAAATAACAGAATGACATTTATAATAAAATTATAAATATTTCCCAGAGACGTTTGGTAAGCTCTAACGCTGATTATGCCTAAGCTTGGGATTCCAACATAGTGGGGAAGGTGATTTTTTCAACGAAAATATTTACATATCTTGCAGGCAATTTTATATATGCATCAATAAATACAAAAGAATTTAACTATTTGGACTTTATCATATATATATATATATATATATATATATATATATATATATATATATACATATATTTAGAAACTAGTTACGAACATATTGGTTACAAAATTACCTATTAACTAAGAATGCAGGGAAATTACACCACGTGTCCCCCTTCTTCCCCCTCGGCTTAATAAAATGGCGCAAAAAATCATTACAGTTACATAATTTGACGAATTAAAAGAATATCCTGTGCTGCATTCATTGTAAGCTAGAGCAGACCGTTGTGATAGTAACTCTACGATTACCATGCATGAATTACGATGCATGAATTACGATGCATGAATTACGATGCATGAATTACGATGCATGAATTACCATGCATGAATTCATACAACTGGAACGATGTATTTGCTGCTAATTAAGATTATCAAGTCTCGTATTTTTTATGAATCAAAAGCAATATTGCTCATGTTATTGCTCACAGCAACTAAGTAGCAAAAACGTTTTAATTAGGATATTAAAAAATATGTTTCAATAAATTCGAAGTGAATTCACTCGTATTAGTTGAGCATTTGTTTGCAGTCCGTACTAACATAAAAAATTAAGCCTCATGCGACTTCAAAGAATGCATTTATTATTTGGAGGAAAGAAATGTTACTCATTAGGGCTCAAATGCTGGGTGATTTGATGCAATGTAAATAAATTTACATTTTTCAGATTTTCACGAATTATACGTTATTTTAGGCCACTTTAATAAATGGCGTGTTTTGCGCTCGTATCAAACGTTTTTCCCACAAAATCCTATCTAAATTAAAATTTCATGTTGAAACTATGGGTGTTCTTGGTAATTATCAAGAACACCCATAGTTTCAACATGAAATATTCATGCACATGAATATTTGAGTACGGGGGAATAAGATGGAGTTAGCGCTGCTACAGCGGCTACGGTCCCGAGCGTCGAATAGCTACTGCTGATTGTTCAAATTTTCTTTAACTACTTCTTGATAAAAACATCCAAATTAAATTGTGTTACTGCACGCTAGAGTAGAATCAATAAATCTATTACGTAAATAATTCGTATTACGTAAAATTAAGAGTAAATTCACTGAACGGCCAGGCGAAGCATTCAAATACCGAAATTCTATCTCATTTTCCATTGGGCCGTGGGACTTCCGCATTCAAATTACGAGTATACAAGGATTGCAAAATAATCATGGACCAGTTTCTGCTGTGTAATTGTCTTATTAGTTTTTTTCCTGTGTTCCTAATTACTGTGAATAGAAGTAGAATCTAACCTAAGTATTGCTTTAGAATTCATTAGCATTGGCGTAACGAGATCGCGGAGTCAGTTAATAGAAGCAGCAGCCTCACGTCTCACATCTCAATGACGTCTCATTCGTTTTCGTTTTGCAATTAATGACCTTGTGGCTTAATTAAAACTTAAATTAATGCTATTCGACTAGTTCGGAAAGTTTGGAAACGAGTCAGCATAATTCAGAGACATAAACTGTTTGAATTTCATTTTGAATTATATATTTGGTACGCAATTACGTTTAGAAAGCTCTTGTTCGTGATTTTCAATTATTTTATGAAACACTACCATACCTACGCTACATATTTTATCACTATCAGGAAAATTCAATTTCAAACTGTACTTCATGAAGGAAGGCGTAATTATACATCATTAGAGCTTTTCGAAGTCTATATTTCATCCAAAGTTTTAAATTATCACAATATGACAAGCAACTTCTTTCTTTTTTTTTTCCTAGAAGTTCTGTCAGCACTAAATACAAAATAGAACAGTTGAATGAACAATCAAAATTGCCTTCATTTTCTTAGGAGCAGAACTCACTGACTATCTGAATTTGGGATAGAAGCTTTGGACAGTCCGAATGTCTGGTGAAGAAAATAATCCCGAGTTGCTACAACAGACCTCGCGTGGCTCCTTGTACAGCACAGTATTGTACGGTACAGTATTGTGCAGTACAGTATTGTGCAGCACAGTATTGTGCAGTACAGTATTGTACAGTACAGTATTGTGCAGTACAGTATTGTGCAGTACAGTATTGTGCAGTACAGTATTGTGCAGTACAGTATTGTACAGTACAGTATTGTGCAGTACAGTATTGTGCAGTACAGTATTGTGCAGTACAGTATTGTGCAGTACAGTATTGCACAGTACAGTATTGTGCAGTACAGTATTGTGCAGTACAGTAGTGTGCAGTACAGTATTGTGCAGTACAGTATTGTGCAGTACAGTATTGTGCAGTACAGTATTGTGCAGTACAGTATTGTGCAGTACAGTATTGTGTAGCACAGTATCGTGCAACACAGTATTTCATTTTGAATTACAGCGATTAATTTTTGTTCAGTGGGTGTAATAAATATTCAACACGTTGCCAAAATTTCACACGCTATAGGTACACAACTCCAAAACAAACAAAACTTGAACATCTTATACATACGTGCATATTTTCATACCGAATACAAATTCAGAATCTTTTTACAGGAAAAATAAAGCATTAACATTGCATCACCAAAAAATGTTGAAGTAGCATAATAAAAAAATGCAACACACTTATAAAGACCAAATAGTATTTGATAATAATATTTGTTTGTCATAACCGCTTAGTTCAGTGATTCATAGAGCAAACCTCTGCAAGTATTTTGAACCACCCTTCCTGGCTCCCACTCTCTAAATCCGTCTGATGTCTTCCGTTTCTATTCTGAACTCTTGAGTTTACTTACATTGTCACCAGAAGCTTTCAATGGGTTTAAAGTCCGGTAACTGACAAGGCCACTGCATTACCTCTATCTCTCTGCGTTCAAACCACCATAATGTATCCTTAAACGCATGTTTGGAATCGTTGTACTGCGGAAAAATGCAATTTTCTAGATAAGCTCACGTCCGTTGCACACACCAAGAAATTATAGTCAAGGATCATACGCTACATTGCTCTATTCATTGCGCCTTCAATAATATAAAGTTTGCCAGTACCTGCAGAGGAAAAACAGACTCATAGCTCCATGCCGACTGCGCCAAACTTTAAAGTTGGGTTGGTATTTTTGGAATTGTAAGCAGTCTTTTTTCTTTCAAGCGCGGCTAACATTATTCAGGTCAAAAACTCTATCTTGGTGTCGTCAGGCCATAGTACAGTGTCCTAAAGCTTTGCAAGTTTCTCCAAATGATCACTCGAAAATTTAAAACGAATTTTAACAGGAATGGGCTTGAACAAAGGTGTCTTTCTCGGCGTTCGAGAGTAAAACTCTACGTCTCGGAGTAAGTTTCGAACTGTGTTCTTACAAATCTCTGCCCTATCAGCTTCGAAATCTTTCTGAAGTTCAGATAGAGTCATTCAAGGTTTTTTTTTTACTTTATGGACAATATTTCTGGTCATACGGCTCGAAATTTTAGATGGGCGCATAAAATGTGGGAGACTAGAAGTTGACTGAGAAGACTTGAACTGACGAATCGTGTCACTAGTTGAAAATGATATTTTGAATGAACACGTTAAGTGCGGTTGCCTAGCCGATGCAAATCTTTACTTTGTACATACAGTCACTCGAAAACTTTGAAAAAATTACAGAACCTAACCTGAGTGACCCACCGGTGGGTCATTTCGCATTTAAGGTGTTACAGGAAAATTTTCCCACAGCTCAAACCTTGATTATAAAACGCACCCTTACGTTGTCGTTTATTTTTTTTGTAATACGGTTTTAAATTTGAATTCATCATACAAAAATACACATGATGTTTAAATTTAATTTGTTCTGAAGATGTATAAAAATAGTAACCAATACTTTTGGCATCGTGAAGGATATTTATTGGACACACTGTACGTTGACTGAAGTTGTTGGTTAAATAACTAAGCTCCAACTCACCTATGTAACTAAAGTGATTATTAAAAATTTGCTATCGAAAGCCAAAACAAACTTACTGGAATGGTATGACAATAAGAAGCAAGAATTGTGATATTTTTGCATGTGATATTTTGCATGTGTTGCAATACATCCTTGTAGAGCGTTATCGTACTAAAAACTTGAACATCTTAATGAACATATTTGTGATAGTTGCAGTAATGAATAACGTATAAATGGTACTTCTTTTCGGAGAAAGTAATCTAAAATAAAAATATCAAAAACCTTTCAGAGTGATTATCGAAGATGTTGGATCACTGTCTTCAAAATATACATATGAACCAGCTGGTTTTTAACGTTTTACATGGTTTATTTTACCTTTTGTTCAGTTTGCTGAAAAAGATCTCGTGATTTATCCTGTTGTTAAACTATTAGGGGTACCGGAAAGTTCTCCTTTGATTTTTGTTAGAAATAATAATTGAAAGAAATATTACTGGGAAATCTTTATTGCTCAACAGAGTCACCATCATTAAATAAAATCTTTGTCCATCTACTTGGGAACTTTTTAATCCCCCTTTCAAAAAAATTAACATCTTTGGAAGAAATAAAGGAATTAAACTCCGCTTCAACCTCGTGAATATTTGAGAATCTTTTTCCGCTGATGGAATGCTCTAACGAACGAAATAAGTAAAAATCTGATGGAGCAAGGTCTGGCGAGTATGGTGGCTAAGGAAGAACTTCCCAGCCTGAAGACTTTATTTTTTCTTGAGTTTGTTTGGCAGAATGGGGTTTAGCGTTATCGTGTCGCAAAATGACTACTTTCCTGTTCACTAGAGTAGAACATTTTTTATGCCACGATGCATTTAGACGTTCGAATTGCTGACAGTAAAAGTCGGCAGTCACAGTTTTTCCTTGCTCCAATAACTCAAAATTAAAGAACAGAAAAGAAAGAAAAGAGGACAAGAATTTCTGATACCCCTGATACTAACGTTTCTCCCTGTTAACATTTTTAATGATATTTATCAAGCCTAAGAATTTTTACTCGAAGGTTGTTTGGTATTTTTGAACAGTGGAACACTGACCTTAGTTCTATGTACGACACATATATTTTTAAGAAAAACAACACTTTTTTCTACTTGGATAATTACTCTTAGTTTTCTGAGAAAAATAAAGGTTATAGGCGGAACATGGCTTCAAGAATTTTCACCTACTTTAACTGACTGTAAATTCAATCTTTTTGCTACGATGGGATTAACCGGCGCATTTTTGAACTGAACTAGTATTTTTTTGCGACTGGGTGTCCTGCAATGGTCATTTATCGCAGCTTGTGACATCAAAGGGAAAGTTAAGTGGACTAGCGGCCTCAACAGCGGAACAAAGTCAAAAGTAGGTTCAAGTTTTTACGTTTCGCTTTCTTACAAACCGTGACTTTGAAAGTCAATACCCTAATGTTGAAAGTTGAAAATGGCATTCGAATTTTCATACATTATTGCATGCTCAAAGAGGGTTTTAATAGTTACAAGCCACAAAAAACGACATTTTCAAGGACAGTGAATTGCAAAACAGTTTCCCGCTGAGCTAAGTTAATTTGTGAAGAGCAATAAATGGCTAAAGAATTGACAATATTTTTCATCTTCAAAGCTTTGAAGATTTCAAGGAGAACGTAACAAAAGCTAACGTCGACATTAAAATGCATTATATGATGAAGGTGTTGAGATATCAAAGATTTTCTCTCAGCAAGACGCTAAGATTGCGTCATCCGCTCAATATGATCGCTAATTGGCATTAAATCTTGAGTTAATTACTGGTAAGATATTTAATACCGGATTCTATGCATGAGCGGCTCGTAATCTCTATTAATTGGCGTAATTATTAAGCCTAAAAAAGCGTAAATATATATCAAGGCTCTCCTAGCAGACTGCAACAGCTCGGCACTGGTCTATATGTATTTCAGGGTTATATGAGACAGATGTTTATTTTTATAAATATATTGATGTGTATATTGATATACTTGTAATGAAATACATGTATTGATATATTGGTAGTGAAATATATACATTAATACATGTTGAGAGATCGATGGTGCATATACTTATCATTAAAAGGTTGGAGCAGGTATGACATATGAGCAGGTGTGTTCATATTAACATGCGGATTCATACACAGGCAGTCTTTCATTTGTTCGGCCGCCTGAATTTCTGTGATTATCCCTTCATTAAATATGTTTTACAATCACAGCAAAGTATGGCTGTAAAGAATAGAAATATTTGTTTTTTGTCTAGTCTAGACAAAATGATGTCTAGATAAATGCAATCTACAATTTGTGAATGAATTCTATTTTCGAAAATCAGGGCATATTTTCTGAGTTCTCAATACAGTAACTCGAAAAGTGTTGAACATATGAATGAAAAAAGAACTACATTCATGGAACATATTCTTAAAAGTCCATCATGATTGACGTACGTACTCCCGCTGGGGAGTTAAATTTATAAAAAACAAAGCTCCTGAGAATGGTAGCTGCATCAAAAACTCTGCATAAGCCCTGCTTTCGGTGCGAGTTACCTTTTATTTTCTAGTATAGGGAGATGTGAGTTGATTCAATCTACGGATTCAATAAATGGATTCACAATGCATCATGCCACAGCAGTATAGATGGATTCAGCCCACAATATACATACATATGTACATTCAATACGGATTCAGCGCACAACACGCGTTGATTCAAATCGCAACTGCCAAGAAAACAAATTGAGACTAGAATCCGACCATAACATACACAAATTAAGCTGGCTTCAAGCTCTAGCTGTAACTAGAGTGGAACTAACTTTCATTATACATGCATGGTGTTTAGGTGTCACCTAACGACATTTTTAGCTCAAACCATCCAGAAAGCATACGTACATCCCGTACATCCTGCTGCCACAGTGCTGAAATGAATAGCAGCTTGTGTTAGTGATGTTCAAGTCGTGGTTTGAGTTCCCACACAGCACTCGAATTTCTCGTGCTCTGACGCAAGAGACCAGGAAGACTTTTTATCATCATGTAGTTCATCAAACGTAACCACGAGCCTCTACCTCAAGTTGCACTGTAGATGGACGGGAACAGTCACTGGGAGCATCATCACTAGCATTAAGATGTTAGAATTAGGAATTTGAAACCCGATGGCAGTGCATGTGCTGCAAATTATATCGGAAATAAAACTTGTTTGTGTGCTTTCCAAGCATCCTGTCCACTACAGCCTATCGAGCGCCGTGCTATCGGCGAGATCCAAGGTGCATGGCGTCCACTATTGATGGAGCTCTCCAGAAGGCAACTGTGGGAGTCGTCCAATTATAATTAAGGTTTCTATTGATGTTGCATTTGTTTACGTTCAATTTTAATTTGCAAAATCAAACATTGAGAGAAACTGCCAGCGATTTTCGATCAAGAAGCGGCAGAATTGAGGCTCGCTTTAAGGAAGTTTTAACTGTAGATCGCACGGAAGGATCCATTCTTAATTAAAGCGCTCTCTAGTCAGAAACAGTTGGTAGCAACAGGTATTGCAGCAGCAAGGGACTGCCTACGTGTATTATCCCCCACAGTTCACGGCGTTTTGAATTTTCCCTTGAACTCGTACAGGAAACGTAGACTGGTTAGGATGAGTTCAAAAGTTTGATTTCGGAATGGAAATTTATGTCAATATCGATTCATAATTTTGACGTACGAGTAGCTATCCGTTACCTTCATAACTTACATTATTTAATGAGTTCTGATCACAGTGATATCAAACAGGATCTCATACGAGGTATACAGGAGCTGATATTCTTTTTACAGTATATTTTAATGCCTGAAACAAAGCTTTCAATATGAGGGTTATTTTATGTATCTATATACATTTTTAGTACATTACACAAACTATTAAAAACCTTTCAAAATCACATGTTTTCAAAACATTAAAGTGCTAAAAATATGATCAGTTCCACGAATATTGCACAAAATATGATTGTTTTCCAACAGTAGTTGCTATATTTTCAATAGTCTTACAGACTTGCGCTTACTAAATTACGACTGACCCTATGTTATAAATTGTAGTGTTATTTCACATCATTTAAAGAGAACATGCAAAAAGTTTAAATTCGTGTGTTTTGGGCACTATATAAATCAAATAATTGAAATCAGAAAAATTATTAGCAGTTCTTAAAGAAAGATGAAGCTAAAAATTTCTTTGCATAAAACTACACACTAAAGTATGACCACTAACTGAAAGATAGAGAAAAAAAGACAAGCATGTCATAAATAAAAATAAAGAAACCTGTTGAAAAACCCTAGATTCAATTACCAAGACTGTCTTCAAACAAGAAAAGAAAAGGATATAAAATAACGCCTCAGAAAAATAATCCAACAGAGCTCGGTTGGATTATTTCTTAGTCCGCTTTCCTTCAGTGTTTTTATTGAAGTATTATTTTGTTCATTATTGCTGAAGTACTATTTTCCATGATACTTTACTGTTTATCGCTCAAATTATTTCTGATTTATGTTGATAGGACTTGCACATTTACTCATGAGTGAAAACTTATTGTACATCAGATATTGGCCTGCGATTGAATGTAGGTGGTTCCATGAAAAGTAGTTTCATTTTTTACTATTTCTGTAGGTTAAAATTAATTCATTTAAATTAGATTCTCCATTAAAATGAAGAAATGTTCAAAAATTTCATTGAATTCCCTAGAAAGCATGAGAGTCTTCTTGTTGTTGTCTATATTTGGTTGTAATTAGAAAAACCGAACATTGAGAAAGACCAACAGCGATTTTCATTCAGAAGGTGACTGAATTGAGGCGTACTTTAAGGAAAAATGAACTGCATTTCGTACAAAAGGAGCGATTCATAATTAAGTCATTCTCCAATCGAGAGTGGCAATTGAGGCATTATTGTGAGAAAGAAAAAACTGCATGTACAGCTAATTGAAGAATCACTGTGCAGCTTCCGTCAAACGGAATCGCGTCGCGTGTACTTTTATCTTGAGCCAATCGAGCGCCCTCCGTCGAAGTTCTTCCCTGCTTTCAAGTCTTGGAAAGAAGTAATTTCTTCCTTTTGGGACGAGTTGAATTTCGAAACCTATTCCTTTTGCTTTTACAGGAAGCGATGAAAAAATCTCAGATGATCAAAGAAAACTACGCCAGACACAGAAAAGATTCCCTCTTGGTAGCAGCGAACACAAACAAAAAAGCTTTTTTTTAGCGTTAAGAATATTCTTTCAGGAACTTACTTGTATACGAGTTTGAATTTCTATTTCATACTGAACAGTAGAAAACTGATCAACCTAATAAATTTATTGCTGTTGTCAACTTGAGTATTACTTTCTCGCAATGCTAGTACGCGTATAAACAAAGCAAATCCGATTATGAGAAACAATAAGGACTAACTAGACGTCAGTTCACCAACAATAACGAAAACGAATATTTCACTTAGTTCCCTCTCCAAATATGATAAAAAATCTTTAATTTACCAAAAATTACAATAATTTTTCTTTAAAACTTATTTGCTAAAACTAATTAAATTGATTCTCTGAAACCATTAAGTTTTACTACCTTGGACGTAAAAAAGCAGGCCAGCCAAAAGCATCACCAGCTTGGTCGACTGGTGAGCGAACCTGCTTGCGAGCGGAAAGACCCGGGTTCGAATCCCGCCGCCGACATGGTTGACGCGGCTAGAAATACGGCATGGGACTTGGGTAAACAACCGAATAATTATCGAAGTAATTATCCGACCCAAGAATGGGCCAGAAGGTTCGTTCCTATAGCCTCATTCTATTCTATTCTATGAAAATTGCGTCACTGAAGCGAGATTGAAATATTCTTTGATTTCATATATTCCTTTCTACATCATGCGTTCAGTTCCAGCGTCACCTTCCTCTTTCTCGAACGATTATAGATTGTCATTTCTTTTGCGAAGGAGAAAAACAATCTAATTGAGCGAGTAAAACCCAGTATATTCGTTACTCTGGGACGGAATACCAAACATAGGCGCTTATTGTAAAGCCAGTTGATGAAAGTTGTATGGTCAAGACAATTGAGCTTAGTTTAGTTTAAATTTCAATATAAAAACTCGCATGTAGATACACTCGTATATTAAGGCATTACAGTACTTTGTTACCTTCAGAACATTTGCTCCTCCCAGCGTACGAGAGTATGATCAGTCTTTTGAAAAACTGTCGAATGACGAATTTAACGACAGTTCATGTATAATCAGCTATAGAGTTACTCCGTGGTTAATCATAATTAATATTGCGCTCGAAAATGAACTTTTTTCAAGCCCAACGACGGTTCATCATGTACAATTATTCACACTCTAATGACATAGCGTAGTGACATAACAAATAAGATGCACTAAACAGAGTGCAGGTAAGCAAACTTGGCACACTGAACACTTTACTGTACACAGTTGCCTTGTGAAGCCTCAGTACGCCTCACTGAGGCGCTCAAGCCTCACAGCACTCTGTACACGAACACATGTTCGGGTGTTGACTGCCTGAAGTTCAATCCCCTTTGTGACGTCAGAGTTAAGAACATTGTAGCTTTCGATTGTATGTTTATGTGCGAACGTAGTTGTTATTCTGAGGTACGGCAGGCTACACAGGATACAAAGTTAAGCCCTGAGGCGAAAAGTCAACAAAGGAAATGATATTTCTAGTCAGAGTTCCGATACCGGTCCTCCTCGACAAACAAATGTACTGGCTGTAATCTCTTTGTGTCATCACTGTCTATATCTCTCAGCGTACTCACATCTGTCTACGTCATGAGCCATGTCAATTGAAATGCAACTCAATTTAAATTGCTACAGAATTTTGTTCCCCATAAATTTACGCTTTTCTTACATGATCGAAGTCTTTCGTCGAAGCTAGCGGTCATGAGTAACATCACTGACACCATTCTTCGTTCAAAAATATCCGTTTATTTGATAAAGATCGAAAAAATATCTCGTTACAACTAGAAATACAGTAGTAAAAATGTCAGAGAATGATACTCTATTCTTTGTTGACTTGACTGCAATGAAACAAACTAAACTGCTCCTATTTTTATTCAAAGAGTCCACGTTTAAACGCCGTATCTATTCGCCGCTGTGAAACTGCGCGTTCCAATTCATCCGGTGACGATGTATTCTATTCTTTTCAGTCGTGAAAGCTTCATTTATCCGGTAGTAGTGAAGCAGACTGTAGGGTTTAATTCTTCAGGCGCTGTTATTAACTCGATCCACTCCGCAGCTGGTCTCAGGTCCCACCGTCCAGAAAAGCTTTGCGGTCCGTCCATTTGGAAGGGATTTTTCTTTGCCAAAACGTCCGCAAATGTCGAGCGAAATGTCGGCGAGAATTGAAAAAGTTATTATGAAAGATGGGTTTGAATCAGCGAAGTTTTTCAGATTAAATGATCGAGCAGATTTGATTGAAACTCTGACTCCTCGATTCTACTTGCTAATGAGAAGATTGGTGAGAGAAAATTGAAATTCTAAGAGAAGGAACATCGAAAAATATCGTAAAAATAGGAGTTAATTTTTCTATTATACATAAATATATGTTACAAGTACCATTGCGTGCATATCTATTAGAATGCACGTTTGAAACACCAAGGAATAGAGAGAGAGCGAGTTTTTACACAACATGTAAAACCTCTCGGAGAAAACAGTTTCCTTGGCGTTCCCTAAACGAAGAGACCACCTCACTAGACGACCAGTATGTGGCAGAGGATGAACCATGTATGGGAACGAGAGTATAACGAAGCCAAATGTTACAAAGAAGCTGGTGCCAAATTGTGGCACAAATGATCTGGTCGAAGTCATCAATGCGTTTGGAAATGAGCTCCGTAAATCGGAACACGGAAGCCATTACGTCGGGCTGGCTGCTTCATCAAAGGACGCTCGATATCGCCACGTATTTCAAAATCAAATTGTTCTGCTGTAGCCAAGGTCTAGCGGTCTCAGTTGTAGGTGTATTTTGAAATTTTTGGCTTTTGGCTTTACAAACTATATTTTGTGATCGTTAGAGGAACAATAAAAATAATGAAGGAATCAACATTAATAATAATGTAATGCAGCAGAAATCAAGTCATTGAGATACATCTGCCTTTAACTTCAATGGCGATTTATAGATGCATCACTGATTTACTTTGCTGTTATTTTATAAAAAATGTTACAGATGCGTTGTCAATGATAGGACAGATCGTCCAGAAGTAAAGTCTCAGTTTTTTCATCCCGGCCGCTTCTATATCTCATGCCACTATCCAAGAACAGTAATAATTTTTCATATGACGGCACTAGTATTTTAAGTTTGGTCGGTGAAAAAGAAAATGAGCACGATATCGTTAAAATTTTGAACTTAATAAGGACAAAAAGACGCTAATGATTTTCTAGAGAAGCGCGCGAAAATTGAGAAGAGATCACTAGTACCATTCAAACAGAACGGAGAAAAATATTTTTTTTGCGCATGGCAGTGTAGTTAGACCAACATAGCATACTGTGAAGATATAGGCACTAAAATGCAGTTATGGGCTTTTGTTTACGTGTAAAAGTATTAAAAGAATTTTTAGAGTGTACAATTTTCTCTTCAGCTATTTTTTAACGAGTTACGGCACCAGGATGTAACATGCTGAAATAAACTTTGAAAAATTTTGTAAACTTAAACGGAACGAGTCTTGTTTACCCCTCAGCTATCCAGAGTGAATTTTTTCAAAACCGGTGGCCAGCAAAGATTTTTTAAAAGCTTCCAGACAATAACAAAATGGAAAAGTTTGCAATAAGTTGAGTCATGAAATACCATCATCACAAGGCTTTCAGTAACATTGCATAGAATATTCTAAAAAATTAGGTAAATGTTTCATTGACTTTTGTAATGGACTCCATTTTGCAATATTTCGGGAACGGTTTTTAGCATTTTTATACCCAACTTATTGTAAAAAATCTCTTGAGGAAATCAACCCAATTGGAAACCGGCAGGAATAGAATTACATTCAAAGGCAATCAATTCTAAATCCATAGCAAAGAAAAATTTTCAGTTTTGGGATTGTTTCGGAACAAACAGGCTAGGAAATCTAGTACTCAGGAATTTGGGGGAAAAATAAGACATCTCGTAGGCGGAAAGTGGTCCAAATTAACTCGTTCAGCGGACAGTAGAAATATTGCAGCTCTGATGGCAAAATGCGCACAGAAACAGAACACAAGGCACGGAATCGCTGCAGGGTCATCAGGCTGCGTGCAAATGCACCTTGTCTGTCGGGAACGAGTCACTTTCCTTGACATGGCTGTAGAAATTTTCTGGAAATTAACACAAGCTTGTTCTATGGAATGTTAAGAAATTCTACGTACTTTCACTTTCCCTCGTCACACACCAAATCCTGAATATTCACCTCCGAGGACGAGGTTTTGCTCGTTAGTTCAGTTGGTTGTAGCAGAGTAACTTTGTATCACGTTCGGTGAACTTTTTACTTAGTTGGATGAACTTTGTAGCACTTCAAGTGAACTCTGTATCACTTTGAGTGGACTATCTACCACTTAAAGTGAATTGTAGTATAAACAGCAGTAGAGCCAGCAATGCTTAGGGTTGCACAATTTTGTTACTGGCGATATTATCGCCTATTATTGCATTATTTTTAAAGCACATATATAATTCCGTAACTCGTTACGCTGATACTACTGTTCCGTTATTTTCAAAGCATAGGTTTCTGTACCTTAATTACCAACGACGTTATAAATTATTTTTAATTAGTTCCATCCCACAGATTTGTTTAATTTTGTAACTTGCAACGTTTTAAAATGGGATTTCATTTTCTTTGACGTATATGTAATTATAAGTTTGACAATGCCGAGGCTTTTGAGTGAACTTCGTTTTTTTCAATTCTTAGGTATGAAATTTTGTTACAAACAACACGTAGGCAAATAACTTCATAACTCGAATTTTTTCAAAATATTATATTTTCACCGAGTTAAATAATGCGTTCTGCCAACACATCATTTAGTACAAATAGTGCATACGTCTTTTGTACAAACTAGTCAAATTGTTGCGATAAATGGTTTTGTGGTTCTGTTGTTGATAAATGGTTCTGTTGTTAAAACAATTCAACTGCAGGACATAGTGAAGTACAACAGTAACGAATTATCTACTCGTACTACCCTCACGAGATGAAAGGAGAACAAATTTTACATCGTTAAATATTTTTTCCGCTCTATGCCCTCCAGCACCCACGATATTATATCTTCCTGTTGCAGAAAACTTTTGGATGCAAAGTTGGGGGCAATGCTCGATTGAATTAAATTCTTCGTAACAAACATCAATGCTTCTGCGACAAGCAAAGCTCAATAACTCCCAGACACGATGCTGACATATAATATATGGTGGCTGCACAGGATGATGTTCCAGTTATACATGCAATGATATTACAGTGCTACATGGAGGGGTATTGCTGCGCTACATTGTAAAGTGACATTCCGGTGCTACATAGAGATATTACAGAGCCACATCGAGTAATATTACAGTGCTACATAGAGTGATATATCAGAGCAGCATTGAGAGCTATATTGAGTATAGAGTGATATTACCTAGCTACATGGAGTAATATGTGGTTTTCCAATGCTACACAGAGTCATATTGTGGTGCGTCTATATGATCTACAGATAGTGATATAAAAATCGTGATTTATAGAAGTGATTTAATCATTATATTACGATAATAAAGGGTGGCAATAATACGTCATTGATTGGACATTTGTGTTGATTGCTTTAACTGTTCAAAATTACCTCCAAGCAGACCCCTGCATTATTACTTGAAGTCACTTGTCATCTCTTTGTCATCTTTCTCACTCATATTGACTGCGAAGTCCACAATACGTTTGAACTCTGCCAGGGTGCTTGGTTGATACCTGATGATGTGTGCCATGGTGCGGAGAGAGAAATCAAAAAGGGACAAGTTTGAAGAGTATGGGGCCATTCGGGATCCGTACAACGTGATATCAATCTATCACCAAACTTGGATTCCAGGAACTGAAGACATGGGGCTATCACATGCCAGCTGTCACTGTCCTGTTAAAACAAGTACTGATGTTTGTTGGCTACAGCCTAAACTGCTTGCCAGACAATTTTCTTCTGAATTTTTTTCCTGGTAAACATCCGAGTTGACGGATCCTTCAAACCAAACCACAGCGAGGATCCTCCCATCCACCATACCCACGCAGAGCATAACTTTTCTCCATGGACCTTCTTGCAATCGATAATCGATTACAGTGTGATGGTTTGTCAGGGATCAGTGCACGTTGATTTGTTTGTTTAGTGACGATGTGAAACAAACCATTTTTCATCTGACCAGAATACACGCTGGAACCAGTCCTCCTTGAAACTGAACCGAAAAATGCAGGCCGCCAGCCTGGATTCCTTGTTTGTCGAACCGAAAATTTGTGTTAGGTGAGGCTTGTACGCTTTCCACATGAAATGTTTTCTCAGAATTAGCCAGACGATTCCATAACTTAAACTTAACATATTTGCAGCATGCCTAATATGGGATACTGGATTTATTCAGAAAATTCTTTTATCCTTGTTATGCTACGAACTTCTTGGTGGCGAGGGACTAAGACTGAAATGAAGCCGTTA
The DNA here is from genome assembly GCA_006783055.1 of Trinorchestia longiramus. NCBI lineage: Eukaryota > Metazoa > Arthropoda > Malacostraca > Amphipoda > Talitridae > Trinorchestia > Trinorchestia longiramus. The sequence continues at coordinate 147,272 of VCRD01000307.1, forward strand.
GGTTGAATATTTTTACATCTTATGTATATTTTTACATCTTATTCAGATGCCATATTTGGCATCTGAATTATTTGGGATCTGACATGGAGAGTTGGTTAAGAATTTCATTTTGAAGGCCCTTAGCCTTTTTTTTTGCATCCGTTATCACTGTAAATAGCAGCAAAATCTAACCTAAGTTTTGCTTTAGAATTCATTAGCATTTGCGTAACGAGATCCCTGAGTCAGTTAATAGAAGCAGCAGCCTCACGTCTTACATCTCAATGACATCTCATTCGTTTTCGTTTTGCAATTAAAGACCTTTGTGGCTTAATTTAAACTTAAATTAATGCTCTTTGACTAGTTCGGAAAGGAGTCTATAATTTAAAAACACAAATTATTTATATATCTTGACTGTTGCTCACGATTGGAGAATTTTGTTTGAAATGAAGACTGGAATTGGGTACTGTTCTCTAGATAAAATATTAGGATTAAATACATTTTATTAGTTATTGTTTCAATACAAGATGAGGTAGCATAATTATAGGTACATCTTACTCTACAATACGCGTATCATCATGTGTTAGAGATGAGAGGCTGAGAAAGTAGGTAGAAGAGATACTGGGTGTTGAAGTCACAAATTTCAGAAGTGAGATTGCAGACAAGGGAAGTCTCGTCGTACAGGTTGGAGTACAAAGTACTGTGGTGGAGCATGCGTACAGAGAGAATGGTCGAAATGTGTCTCATCGTAAAGTGAGCAAGTGGTGATGTACGAGGAAGGAAAATTCTGCAGGCTGCTTTAGATGATTTCCGAGAGAGGGATTTGAACGAATTTTGATTACATTTTAATTGAATTTGAATTTCCAGTTGGTTCAGTTGCCCTTACTTCCAATTAGCAAGCACAACGTTTTCCGTAATAAAGGTAAAGATTTATGTAATGGGAGGGCGTAGTTAACCTGTTTTTACAAGATTTGCTGTAACTTTACCAAAAGAATGTAAGAACATTGATGATTGTATCGTTTTCCTTCCTGTAGCGCGATTGACAATCCCGGATTAGATTAGAATGAAATAAGCCTACTTTCGAAAAAGTTCCAACGATAGAGTCTGTTACATACTATCATATTTTCACTAAAAAATAAAAAGGTAAAATGCGATATTTTGACATGGGTGCGTATATCTTGTTTCATGCCCTGATGGATAGAAAATGTAAAATTAGATCCTCCACTTTGCGCCTCCAAATTTTATGTTCGTCGTCATACAAAAAACACCATCAACATTAAAGAAAGTTCTCACACATACAACTGCGTTTGGCGCTTCTCGCTTGGAATCATGGTTTCTTCAGCAAATTAATTTACAAGAACAAAATTTAAGTTCGTAATGGAATTTATCAATAAAAATTCTAGAGACAACACAGACAAAGTCAACTTCGTTGCTTGTTGAAGCTAAAACAGTGCGTTTCAAGGTCAGAATTTGCGAGTCTCTCACCTTCGATACAGCTACCACAATTCTAAAAGTCTTCTATTCTGCGAAGTTCGAAAAGGAAATATGCAATTTTGTGAGTCACGCCGTATGTTTGAGACGAGGGGGAAGGACTGAAGAGAAACTTGCAAAACAGAATTCCATTGAGGCCAAACTTTACCCCTGCGGCTCTAGATTGAACGACGATTGCAGTCACCAATGGAACTATAATCCACTCTAGCTTTGGTGAGGCTCTCCGCAGTCACGACTGACAACATTAAACTGTGCCGCTGTTAAGCCAAAGGAAACAACAGACGATGCATGAACAGCACCACACCACTGGTCGTATTGGGGACAAAAAACCAACCTCTAGCACAAGCCGGTAAATCATCGCTTTGTGAATTGGATCAGAAGACGACCTAAAATTATTTTATAGTGCTATCATGCTGATATATTTAATCCGAACTTTTACAGGTCAAGTGAAAATATTTTTGTAGATTTTATTTTCTGGCATCAACATAGAAGCGAACGTGTAATAGAACTATAGGAGAAATAAACCTTTTATTAATGGCAAAATTACCATTTTGATGGTCCTGATGAGGAATGAATTGAAAGCCAACGATTAACAGGGTTCATATTAATTATACGACAAACGTTCGAATAACAGGGAAAAAATTTAATTTTTGAGAACTTAAACGAAAAGTTTCAAACAATAGGTGTTGTAGGGGAAAAAGTTCGGCAACCAAGTCAGCTGTTTAGGCAGTGCGGGAGAAAAATGATATTACTGTATTCTTTCGGGCGAAATAAGAAGTACTTAATCACACACGTACTCGTTTCACTGCACGCAGAAAAACTAACAAAGTAGATCTATAAAAATTGGGATACATGTATATATGAGGCAGAGATAAGCATGATACAAAAAATAATCAGAGAAAGTGTTAACTAAGCTGCATTATCGGCGATAACGCGACAACGAGATCTTATTGGTCGTGAAGTCTGTTCGTGGAGGATGCGCATAGGCAAAGAAAAGACGCCCCTGACTTCTCAGACACGAGAGTAGATCACAGAGTGTGCACTGAAACCCATGTCAGAATACAGGGCACCACTGAGTGCCTCCCATGGATGGCATTTAAAAGGCAAGCAGGATTAAAAAGTGTGCTTTTCGACTCGACCATTTTGAGACAAAAGTAGTTAAATTCAGCGGTACTTTTTTTGTGTTACATACTATAGAGGGCCGAGAACTTCGTAGGGTAGATGTAAGGGAAGCATTTTTTTATTTTCGAATAGTTTTTTAATTGAATTCTTAAAAAATTGTCTGTTTACCCAGACGTTGTGATGTGCTATTAAATTTTCTCTTTGGTCTTTCGAAAGTTATTTTCTACTTTAGTAGGGGCTCCATTCGACAAAAAAGGATTAGAAGAATGAAGACGTTAAGAAAGAATTCAATTGAACTTTATCGAGCCGTATGCTGATATTTTTGTATATGCTGACTTAAATGTTCAGAAGACAGCTGCCCAAAAGGGAAATTAACGAATAAGAATAGATGCGTATTTTTAAATTTTTTGTGCCCCATGGGAACCAGCCATGATATATTTACACTCAATGTCAGTTTAGTTCGGTCTACCGCTACTTGTATTCGCATCTAAATCTTACGTGCATGGGTGAAAAGGTGACTACGTATAGCGAGGAGCTTGATTGGCTCGCTATATCTCGCATGCAGTGGCAAGCATGAAATAAGGGGGCATCAATAAACCTGGGGCACGTGAGGCTTAAAAACTTTTGATCATTAGATACCGATTCAAAAGCTGAAGTCCGATCACGCTAGTATTTCGGAATGGAACCAATTAGTCCTAATATAGAGGCATTAGAAGAGCAAGAGTAGCACATGTTTCTGCGATCCTGTTTAATGTTGTTGAAAGTTTTGCTTCTTATTTTCTACCAGCCCATCTGACAGCAATAAATATTGAAATTTTTGAGTTTCTTATTTAAAATGTCACGATAGGAACAGTGTGATGAATTTTCACTGTACCAGTAACAATATTGATAATCTTGTTTCTAATTTCCGTCTTGCTTTTCCGGAGGAGACGAATGCTAAAAGTTTTAGCCTTTCATATGACTCGTTGAGTAAGGTGTGTCTAGTTTTTGTACATTCTTTTTGAATATACATCCTTTTTTGTATATTCAAAACATTATTTTTTATTCTCCTATCGGCCACTGAATAGTTTTGTGTCTTTTCTTATTCTTTATTTTTTGTGCATGTAAATCTTTTGCTTTCTCCTGTTGGCGATGCAGAGAGATAGGTAGGAAGTAATATAGAAATACTAAACAGTTCCCGTAGAAATTCCACGGTTTGAAAGTGATTAAATTAATGATTTTTCGATCCATAATTGCGTTATAAGTTTAGTATTATTATAGAGATGAATAGAATAGAATAGAATAGAATAAGGCAATAGGAACGAGCCGTTTGGCCCGTTCTTGGTTCAAACATCGTCTCTTTATATTGACAGGTATTAAAGATTGACAACGGATTATTGTGTTTTAAATGAATATTTTTCATTAATTCATACAAAATTTCCATTCTGTATCTTATCTACCGATAACATGAACCCCATAGTACCCGTTGAAATTCCTTGGTTTAGAAGTGATAAAAATAAGGATGTATGAAATAAATTACAACTTTCAGTTTTACCCGTGGTACAATCAGAATTTGAATATTTCAGAATATGAATATGAGTAGGCTCTTACCTACTCATAAAAAGGCCACATTAGAGAAAAAGCTAATAACAGAAAAATTTGAGTATTTTATAGTGATCCATCGCCTTTAGTATCCACAATTCAATGCTTATAATTTATGCGTTCTGATTTCAGTTCATTAATTTTTCTTCAGTAATAGATAGGAAGTGATGGGACAGACACACACAGATAAAGAGATGGCGATACACTGTCTGTTAGATACGGAAATAGATCAATTTGTCATTAAATTTTATTGGTACAGTAATAAATAAGGTTTTTTATATGTCACCACTAGAGATGAAGATGGGTTAATTTGGACTATTTGGTATTTGGGGCATTTCTTCAAATTTAACTCTTCAAAATTAATTGTTTCAGTCAGTGCATGAACGTGTGATTGAAAAGTCAGTTGGAATTTAATATCATGGTGCTTATTAACGATACGTATATAATTTAGTTAATTAATACGACACTCCCAAACGTTGCCAAATTTTTAGCGTCTCTTTATGACATTCGTCGGCTGTAGCGTACAAAACAGCATCATGACCATCTTTTATGTCTGTTGTATTTGTGCAAACTTCATTTACTAGAACTAATTACCAGTGAATAACTGTATATCATATTCATAATTGAAGATGGACTATTGAAAAAGCGCTTTTGAAATGACGCCAGTTTCAATTGCTAAATGTTATTTTAATCACCGCACTAGGTTTATTCTCGAGTTATTTACATGAAATGAAATAACGCGGCGATATTGAAGATTAAATACCATATAAATACTAAAGTCTGTCAAAAAAACTTAATTTCATTTGTTTAATAATTGCGTCGTTAGGAGTTACAGGCTGAAGTCCACACGACTGAGGCTTTAACCTCTGAAATTCGCAAGGACTTTATGGTCCATGTGTCATACACGAGGAAGAAAGCGTTAGTGCATTTGAAGCTACCTTCATGTCGGGTCATCCTTCTACAAAAGGAACTGAAGTTTGCCAGCGTAAGACAGAAAGCTAAATGCAAACAATGCTGTAAAATCTTTTTACCCTTTTATAATAAGATTATACAAATCTTTTTCAAGAAGCACAAAATTATCAGTTGTTTTCTGTTAATTGGTTGGTTCTTGTTTTATGTTTAAAAAACTTCAAGGCTCAATCTGCTACTTTGAATAACACGGGTACAAACCTGAGAGTAATATGAGGTAACATTAATCTCTTTCACACACTCCGTGATGGGTGTGGAGGTGGTTGTATCTCATCCAAATGAGTTCAACTAATAGAGTAACCGCAGGAAAAACAAATTAAAGCATCTTAAACTCAAAATACAGCTGAAAATATGAATACATGTAAGACTCTACTCTCTGTGGAAGATACCTAAGCCACTGAGGATATCTAAGACATTGAGAATATCTGAGACATTGAAGATATCTAAGACATTGAGAATATCTGAGACATTGAAGATATCTAAGACATTGAGGATATCTGAGACATTGAAGATATCTAAGACATTGAGGATATCTGAGACATTGAAGATATCTAAGACATTGAGGATATCTGAGACATTGAAGATATCTAAGACATTGAGGATATCTGAGACATTGAAGATATCTAAGACATTGAGGATATCTAAGACATTGAAGATATCTAAGACATTGAGGATATCTGAGACATTGAAGATATCTAAGACATTGAGGATATCTAAGACATTGAAGATATCTAAGACATTGAGGATATCTAAGACACTGAAGACATCTAGGACCTTGAGGATATCTGAGACATTGAAGATATGTAAGACATTGAGGATATCTGAGACATTGAAGATATCTAAGACATTGAGGATATCTGAGACATTGAAGATATCTAAGACATTGAGGATATCTAAGACATTGAAAACATCTAGGACCTTCAGGATATCTAAGACATTGAGGAAATGAAATCTTGGGCCCCTCGTTTGGACTGCAGTCACAAAGAGGTTCGTGTACTCAGCCACAGCTGCCGGAGGTACTTGTTTGTGGACGACCATTGCACGGACACTGGAGAGAAAGAAGAGACTGTGAAGGAATATCTCCGAGAGCGGCCAAGTTCTGCTCCGGACTCCTCAGAATGATAACGAGTCATTAGTTCATTATTGTTCACATAAACATAGCATCGATTTGACCACGCACGGCCAAACGCATCCCTTTGACAGTAGTTCAGTTTGGAAAATGTGAACTGGACGGATAGTACATGACGTGGTACGAGTGACAGAACTCAAATGACGAGCTACAGTGAAAATTATAAATCGTCGACCTAATGACAGCAACGTTCCTTGCCAGATTCGAAACAGGAATGTTATAATAAAGATTGTTATGAAGGTAAAGTATGTAACACAATCCCGGTGACATGGTAAGCGATTGCATGACGAGACAAGAAGCGTCATGCTACACAAATTATTATGAATTCATATGTATATGAAAACATAACTTGTGTGAACGTTTCCAACGAAAACTGCGTCTTTAAACTACACATAAAAATTAGAAACAGCATCAAAGTTTAACAAGTATTTCTTCAGATTACATCTTTATTACAATTAAGCAAACAAATATGTAAAAGTTTTATGTGTCAAAATAATAAAAGGAACATTTCTGAACTGCAATGAATATCCGAGCTGAAACAACACACCATAAAAATTTCTGGTTTCGGAATTCTTTTTTGGCTTTATATATAAAGCAGATGAAAATGGGAAGACACCCTTAAGAGAACACTTCTTTGACTTTAAAAGTTAAGCCGAATGAGAGCGAAGTTGCATTACCCATCAAAGGATTTGTTCTCATTGTGTTTAAAATTGGGAAGAACATTGGTCAAAGAAGTTAGAAATAGCTGGAATTGCTTTGAAGCTTCTTGAACTGTGAAAAATATAATTCTTTCATGATGAAAACTTCATTGCATAGGCTTCTTTTGTAATAAAAAGAAGTGAAAACCTAATTATAACTGTATTCTTCAAGTAATAATTCAAGAACGTTCAATTCAGCGAGCAAAAATGCCAGTATTTCATGAATATTATTTCATATGTATGTTGTGTCCCTGTTTCAAAAACTGTTTCTGCACTACTGAAGCAGTGTGCACAAACTTGATTTCATCTCAAGATTTGAATCAAAATGGGGGTTAGGTCTCAGGAAACGTGTATAGATTTAAAGCTTACAGTTTATTTATATATACTGCTTTTAATTTTTCACTCGCCACCATGTCTGACCTTCGTATTTTACTAGCTGATACAGAGATAATAAATTCTGAACAATACAGTATAATGGAGTGAGCTCCATGGTAAAACTGCACGCGTGTCGTACATGTTGTAGTCCCGTGCTCGACATTAGCTAGAAATTTTTTTTGCAATGTATCAGAAAGTCGAAGCTAGCGGAGAAAGAAGCAGTCGCTAAGATGCTCTTGTTAGAGCTACACAAAAAAAGCACGAGAGAGAAAAAAAACTGAGGAGAAAATAAAAGAATGTACGGTCAGCCAGTCAATAACCTTCTTTATTTTATCGTTGACAATACGAAACGAAAGCAATTTAGTATTAGTCTGTAGAATATGCATGTTTTTTGTGCAATCTTAGAGCGATGATGCAATCACCTAAAATGCGTATAATATCTACCACGTCAGAATTTATATGTATCACCAATGATTACCTCTTAAGTCATAATTGAAAAGCGAAGTTTCATTTGTTTCCCCATGTATATTTAACGTTCAATGCGTGATGTGAATGTTCATGTATACCCGTAGGTACTGCTGTTCTATCATCTAGATACTACGCATAGAATACCTACCACTTAAGGATTTTATGATAAGGCATTTTTAAAAACCAATGCTGTTACATTTCTTATGTACCAACTTTATTGGAAATATACGTTTTTGTTTTGTTTGTTTTGTTTTGAACAAGGATACAGGAATATTACAATATTGAGTGTTTAGACGCCACATTCATTGTCATCTGAAGAAATGTTTACAAAATACAGACATCAGATCTCGGCGAAACATGTGAGGTAAATATTTGCCGATGAAAGTTCATGTTTGTTTTGAACAGATCATACATAATACTTTGTATGACTGAAAATGAAATGATAGAATCATCTTAGTACGTTTACCCGTTTGATCGACAAAACCGGTTTTGATCGGTGAATAGCTTACGAAACAATAAAACAATCACCATTTATAACATTTCCAATTCTCAGGATGCAACATCAGCTCACTTCCCCTAAAAGGGCTTTTCAATCCTTAGCTGCTCCAAAGAATTCTTGCTTACATTCGACTTGGCAAGAGGCACTAAAACTTCCTCTCAAATCTCACATTCTAAATTTCTTCATCGCTGCAAAATGTCTTTACTTATAACTTCTCAAACTACACACTCCCTAAAGAACAGAGTTCCTTTAATTTAAATACCTGGCATTTTTGCTTCGTAAGTTCACTCAGTATTAAAACTTTATTCTTGGCTTCAAGTCACACGCAAAGGTTTCTGAGTCAGAAGTTACAACGCGAATATCCCGTACTCAGGGGAAAACCACCAACTTATTTTACTGTGCAGGTTTTTGTTGCAGGTTTGACCGCAGTTTCCGCTTTCTTTTCTGTTAATGTGATTATTACGGCGTATGTTAATGGGGTTCTAGTCGTACAAAAATTCTAGTGTAAATGTCAGCACACCTTGCAGCAGTCAGGAGAAGAAGTAGTTTTAGCAGATCGGAGGTGGTGAAGTTAGGAAAATATTGCAATTGAGACAGACATTTTGGTGAAAATTTCCTGATTACCTTGCGCTAAAAACAGAAAACTGAAAAGAGGCTAAAAACTAATTTCACCACAGGAGATGAGAAAGAAAAAGCTTAATACTGATTTTAACACAGAAAATGAGAAAGAAAGCCTAATACTAATCTCCCCACAGACGATAGGGAAGAAAAGGCTAAATCTAATCTCACTACAGAGCCTGGTGGACAAGAGGCTAAAAACAAATCTCCACACAGACGATGGGAAAGAAAAGCTAAATCTAATGGCACCATAGAGAATGGAGAAGAAAAAGCTAAAAACTAATCTCTCCACAGAAGATGGAGAAGAAAAGACTAAAAACTCATTTTGCACAAGATGGAAAAGAGAAAAAGAAAAAAACTCATCTTACCACAGAGGATGGGGAAAAAAAGGCTAGAAACTAATCTCACCATAGGTTTCTGCCACGCTGGATCATCCGTTGGACCCTAAGGATTAAATCAAATGTAGTCAAGATTAAGCAAAGTATGTAGGCGAGACTAGACAGAATATCCTTTCAAGAGAAGCTCAGAAACCCTGCACACGTCTTTGGGGAGCGTTAAGTCTTTTAGATAAGCCGGTGGACAATCTTTTCTCTCTGTCTCCCCTCACTGCATTCCCAGGAAAAGATGTGATGGATTACTATGCTTTGATTGACTAAAGATCATCAAGGAGATACACGCATGTAACCGTGTTCAATGAACGCAAAGTTACCATCTTAAGTAAGCGCCATGTCGCCATGTCAAGCGAGAGCTAAGTTAACACGTCAAGTGAGTGCCAAGGGAACAAACATGTCAGACGAGTGCCAAGTCAACACGTCAACTGAGGGTCAATTACCACGTCAAGTGAGCGCCTAGTGAACATGACAAGGAAACGTCAGGTACAGAGCGCACATCCACTAAATATAGGCACGAGGGCACCAGCTGCAGTTGATTTACCCTCGGTTTTCAGAGACGTATCGCAGTTTCCGAACTCCTGCAGAATTTCTACCGAAAGTTTTTATCCCTCATAATGTTCGCTGTAAATCCCAAACGCTTCGTGTTTATGCTAGTAAAAAAGTCTTTAACTATCTATCAGTAATTCATTCAACAATGAAATTAATATACAATTATTTTGTACTATCTTCAGATTCAGTTAACCATCCAGCAATAATTGACGGCACAAATAAAATGTGCTATGAAGATATACGAAAATTATTCAAAAGTTTCAATGCGTTCTGTGATTCATTGTGTTTTAAAATGTTCCCAGTATATAATTTAATTTACCACACTTGAGAGGAGAAAAATATCAGTTTCCCAGACGCCTAATTCACTGAACTCTATAAAAACCATAGTTTAGAATTTCATCCATCGACATCATCATAATCCGATATTGGCTTCTCAAATACGTGAAACTTCCAATTAAACAGTTTATACGAGGAGTCATCCAAAAGTTTGGTAAACATATCTGATACTGTGATATTTTCGACACGAACGGGAGCTAAAGTGGTAGAGCCACGGGATAGTATCGAACTCGAGTGCAGTGGTGGGTGGAAGCAGGTGGTTCGAGTTATATTGACAGACGATTTGAACATAAAGCCCTTCACGGCAAAGTTTGTCCCGCGATCCTAACTGATGAACAAAAGGAGTCATGTGTTTGAGATGTGCGTACCTAATGCTGTATTTTTATCCCCAATTATTATTGTGTTGAGTTGTGGGTTTATGGGTATGAGCCAGAAATTAAAGTTTTGAGTTTACAGGTAAAAACAATTCCGTCTCCAACACATGAGAAGGCACAGGTATCGAAATCACGTGGGAAGGTCATGCTGCTTGCATTCTTTGATATGAAAGGAATAGTACACATTGAATTTTTTTCCAGTGGCTGCACCGTCATTGCAGTTTTCTAGATTGATCTTTTGTAACGCCTGCAAGAGGCTGTTAGACGGGAAAGGCTGGAAATATGGAAAAATGGATGCATTATGACAACGCGTCCTCTCACGCGTCGCTGCTTGTTCGGCAGTTCTTGACCTGGAAGAATCTAGCTGCAGTTCCGTACCCACCAAATTCCCCCGACTTGGCACCTTGTAACTTCTAGCTATTCTCGAAACTGAAAAAGATGATGAGAGGAAAGCAATTTGACACCATTGGAGACATCAAATCGAACATGATAGAGCGATTGAAGTTGATGAAGAAAGAGAACTTCCAGGCATCGTTCCGACGATGGCCAGTATAGTGAAACAAGTACAGTATGTATGTATGTGCGGAAGGAATACTTTGAAGGAGATTAGTGATAAAACATACTTATGTTTGTATTTTAATAAATATTCACACATTTACTGAACTTTTTGATCACCCCTCGTTCCAACATTCATTATGATCACAAACTAGAAATTATGGGACAAGTATCAAACTGATCAGCCCTTGTACCTTAGTTACAGGCACAAATACTAAGGTAAGTTAAATCTGCAACATACTTGTGTACGAATACAAAGTAAAGCATCGAAAATTTCCCTCCAAATTACGTTTATTACTTAGTGCATTTTTAGCCCAGTTGCGGATACAAATATTTGGCAAAGCACTTGTAAAATATATTTCGACAGGTATGAGGTATTAAAAGGGACATAGGTGTAAGGATTATTTTCGTGGACTTATGATCACTCATTACTAAGCTATGGCAGTTTGATGTACGTGCATTTGATATTAAATTATGTTTACTTTAACAGTGTGCTCATTAAAGACCTTGATCACCAAATATTGTTGAAGAATGAATCTATGGTCATACTGTGCGATGCTTTGTCTCATCAAGCTTGGTATTAACATTGTCTTTTGGTCTACTATTAGCTTTTGGAAGCATTATACTACTGGACTAATACAGATATTTAGAAGAGTTATACTGCTTGAGTAATACAAGTATTTGGAAGCGTAACACTACTTAAGTAATACAGTATTTGGAATAGTTATACTGGTTGAGTAATACAAGTATTTGGAAGAGTTATACTGCTTGAGTAATACAAGTATTTGGAAGAGTTATACTGCTGGAGTAATACAAGTAATTGGAAGCGTAACACTACTTAAGTAATACAGTATTTGGAATAGTTACACTGCTGGGGTAGTACAAATGTTTGGAAGAGTTTTACAACTGTAGTATGTAATGTTAGTTTATGGAAGTGTTATACCACTAGACTAACATTTATTTTTTGAAACACATTACTGGAGTGATTTCTTTTGACAGTGTTCTAATATTGATATACTATTTATTTTTGAAAGCGTTATACTAATGGCGTTATCGTTTTGGAAATGCTTGACTCGGGAAGTAATATTAGTTTTGGCGCATCATCCATTGCAGCCATAATAGCTTTTGGAGCGTGATTAGTTTTGAAACGTGTTTTATCATTGCAATAAAAATTGTCTGGCAGCCATATTACATTGTAACTTTTTCAAATCTCATTAAAGTTTTAATACTCAATAAGTTATGTCAGTATCTAAGAGGAAATTATGCAAACGGATCCTCACATATAAATGAAAATCGTTTTATTTGCAGTTTCACTACACAAGTTCAAGCGTTATTGTGTGCTGGACAGCAACACAAATAGGATAACAATGACGCAGACGCAACAGCAGATACTGTGGGCGCTAATATTTAATTAAATTTATTAGACAAGCAGTAAAAACCAAACATCAATAGAAACTTGCTACTCCTTCACGCAATCTATCCTAGGGCAAGTTTTTTGCTCAAACTTTGAAATAGAATTACGTTTTAATCGCCGACTGCAAAGTGAAACGGAATAGATTGAAGATCTTTGTGTGCTGAAGCCGATCGGAAAGTGTGCTGCAAATCAGGTTGAGCGATTGCTTTCATGGATTGTATATTCGCTTCTTTCATGTCACTTCTTCATCGTAAACTGTAAAATAATATCATACAACTGGTAAGCCGATTAATGTATTGAATTTCAAGACTATATTTATCTATGTATCACATATGAAAGTCGCTTTTACAATTTATGAGAAAATTATTCCACATCTTTTTATTACCTTGCACTACATGCATAAGACTCTCACCGCCCTTTATCAAATTTACTATCATTTGTTTAATGTTGCACCTCAAAGAAATTTCTACACAGATATTACGGAATCTGTGTTTTCAGGTCAAATGATACGATGCAATTTGAAGTAGGCTGTTGGCTTCTACTACAGCACACCCTAGAGTCTAGACCATAAAGCCATCATACGTCAATGGACAACAGTTCATGGTGACCAAAAGTTTTAATGAAGAACTTGCGTGTTTGTGCGCAGCTAAGTTTCATTCTTGATAAGCAATGCGACAAACTTTGTGATCCAAGACTTTTTATTTTTAGGGTCTGAATGCATCAGGTCACAGTTGGGTCATCTTGAGCGTATTAGAAGGTCACTTTACAGAGTAGATGTGTGAGGTAAGAGGATACCTACTTCATTACGGTGAAAAAACGGTAATCGAAAGCAGTGAAATTTTAAACAAAGTATTTTGAACTCTTTGAAACATGAAATGTTTGATATTGATGGATGCTCAATGGTTCACACATATGGAAATAGAAAATTAATTGGAAACCACTGCATGATAGTAAAACAATAGCAATCATGCATGAAAAGTTTTGCAGTCTCATGATACACAAGGATGATGCTCAAAGTAATGAGTACGTCGTCCTAAATATCCTATAATAATGAAATAATGACAAATATGATGCTAAGGTGTCTCAAAAGCATTTCAAATTATAAAACCCTCAAACTTGAACTGTTTTGAGTTTCGAAGATCCAAGTACAATTACGAACTAATTCTTGTTAAACCGGCTCGTAAATTTGAGGTCGCTACAGATAGGCAAGAAATCTGAAAGCAAATTTGCTGAAAAGACCAAGCGAGTCTGACGAAAACTTTACGGCTGGACGGTCTCCGCTGGTAGAGCTTCATGAGATGTCGGAGAAGTAATCCAACTTCTGAAAAATATCAAACATGGTCGTGGAATTTTAAATTGCAGAATTGAGATCGATAGTTTGCATGTAACCAGGAATGGGGCTTAGAGTAACCTGCATATACGAGTAAAACTTCCTGAAGAGATGAACGAGTTGGGTTACGAAAAAAACACATCGTCGACACGGAACTTTACGGGAATGTAACTTGGATGACTTCATCCACTACGAAACAATTCAACTGCAGCACGCATCAGCAATAGGAAGCCCTTCTGCTCAGGTTTATCTTCAACAGTGCATTGGAAATGCAAAGACGAATGCTTTGTAAACTCTAAGAGGTCAATAAGACTGCCCTGCTCCAAGAGGAACTCACGAGTGACTTGATACATCTCAAAAAATGATTAATTTGAACAATAAAGTGGATACTCGTACAAGAGGCTGTTTGACACGCCTGGTGACGTGAGGCAAAAAGAAAAGCACAAGAAAAGAAAGGATTAGGTCTACATAATTATGAAATTGAACCGACAACAGGTTCCAGTAAAAAAGGAGATTATTCTCAGCAGCGGAGGTTAGCTTAAGATATTGTGTAGCAGCCCTTGCATCGGTTGATGTAAAGGTATATTCTCTTATGTATTTTAGAGCAATCCCAGTTAGGGAAGGGGAGCATTAATGATTTCTTTTTGTCTTAATGATCATAATGTAAAATAAAAATCTAATTTTTTTTTCAGGAATATGAGTAAATTCTGTTCATCCAGGGGGAATGTTGAAATTATCTTCAGAAGTAATGCGGTGAAGGTTGCTGCAAAACATATTATTCGATGAATGGGACCCAGTCACTGGAAATACAGGCAGGAACATACAGGAACTCAACGGAAATAGTTTGCAAATACCTGAATTTCAGTTAATTTGGCGTAAGAATGCATTAAGAATTCCTGTTGTACATGCCTTTGCTATTCACCTAAAAGCTGTAATATAGCTAGGTATTTTCTTTACATACAAAAAAGTGGAGTCGTTTCAAGAGAGATGTCAAGATTTTTCGCTGAAGGAGGAGCTTTTCAGACCTCTCGCTTCTGTGATCTCATTGACATTACATAGAAGTGTAAAACTTCGCTTCTACTAACTGGTTTTCCCAGATAAATCGTTTAGTCGGGGCGAGGAATCAAAGACCGCTATTACCCATGTCGGTTTCTCAGTCAACATACTTTACTCCAAGCCTCAATCGTATGACACAGTCCAAGGCCACGAAATATAGTCGTCTACATTACATTTAGATTTCATTAATCGTTAGAGGCAATTTCTTTGCTTCCCAAAATTTGAACTACTAAAATGGTTAGCATTGGTTCAAATGTAGCGGATGCCTGTCACCAACCAGTCCCGAAATGGTTCAAGTTCCATATACTGAAATTTTGTGGAATACATGAACAGGCGCTCAACTAAGCTATGCTTTCAAATCCTCTACTGTCGTACACTACACCAAGTCACGCACGTACTCAAAGCGTTGGTTATTTTCTAGATTTGATTTAAGTTTGGCGAGTTGTTGAGCAGATTCAATTATGCAAATCTTCGCAAAAATGACATCATGCTCTACATCGTGGCTTGGCTTCACTGCTTTTCTCAAGCAATACAGGAATTTCACACGAAGAAATTCAGAGTAAACCCCAAACTTTCAAAGCCTGTTCGTGCACAAAGAAGTTAGGCGGAAACTCCTTTTTTAGCATCTGAAGTTCCAATTCTTTTACGGGGACCCTTCCACGAGGCATTTACGACGTAAATGAAATGCTGAACGTATCCACGAAGCGTTGTTGATTTCTACGAAACATCAGTTTTCACGCAACGTTGTCGGTTTCTACGAAACGTTGTCGGTTTCCACGAAACGTTGTCGGTTTCCACGAAACGTTGTCGGTTTCCACGAAACGTTGTCGGTTTCCACGAAACGTTGTCGGTTTCTACGAAACGTTGTCGGTTTCCGCGAAACGTTGTCGGTTTCCGCGAAACGTTGTCGGTTTCTACGCAACGTTGTCGGTTTCCACGAAAAAAATGTTGGATTTCCCTAAATATTGGTTTCCACAAAATGGTTTCCTCGCAACACCCAAGTTCTTCATCTTAATGCTTGACATTGATTTCATACGCTAGTTTCAGATCAGTATTGAAGCACATTTCCAGCGTTCACTTAGTTACGTTATACGAGTGTACTTACATTATAGAAAATATGTTGATCAATATGCATTCTTTTTAAATGACACTTCCAAAATCCTAAGACTTTTACAATGAACAGGTAAATAAATCATACCCGTCATAACAGGTTTCAGTTACACGTCTTGCCCACAAGGAAATGACCATCTACTCAAACAAGTCAGAAACAAAAGTGATAACAACAAAACGGTCTGGAAATCCGAGAATTAAGCCATTATTTATTAAAAATAACTGACGTGGTGGACAGGATGAGATGACAGTGCGCAGTCCACAGCAGCGGGTTTCACAGAGTTATGAACTCACTTTCTATTGAAGCGGACTTTTCAAAATGAACGACCACTTAAGCTCCCTCTCACATATTGCATGCGCAGCTACGTATATTTTTATTCAATAAGAAAATAAAGGCAGAGAAGTCCATATTAATACTTTTCTCAATGCAGAAGGGTTGTGATTGCAGCCGTTAAAAAATACAGTTTATCGAAAAATTAATATTTTTCTCACCTAAAAATGGTATGCTGCATGTTAAGCAATGTGCTCCGGGTTAGTAAAAAATGTTATGTAAAATATTATGCACAGCTGGATTTTTTACAGCTATTTTTACTCGTGCCCCAATAACAGCCAACATTCTCATAGAATGTCGCTTAACTTTTCAGGTCAACTAATGTTAGAAATGTTCTTGTATTGCTTCGACAACTGGCTCGAAGTTCGCTCTCAGAGACCCAAGTTTTATGTTCGAGTTCCGAATAAAGGATCCATTAGTAAGGGCTGTTGAGCGATATTTTGGCGACCGGTATGCATAGCCTACAACTTCTGTACGAGGCGCCGCTGGCCTTTCGTCCGTAAATTTTATGGAAGCGTCTTGGATCTTGAAGCCACGGTCATATTATGGCATTGGGTTTGAATTCAGAGCAGGGAATGTTTGCGGTACGTTCACCACGTGTCAATGATTTGAGTTATGGGACTTTTACCTCTGTCAATCACGTTCTACTTCCAATGGCAGTTCGCTGAATTGCTGGCGGTTTGGACGACATGTAACCGTTTGTTCTAACGCAACGGTTGATCCAGAAATACAGATTTTTTCTGGAAACATGATCAAGAAATTAAATCGTGAAGCCATCTGTTATTCGGTGTCCATCGTTCGCTATGAGCTAATTGTAAACATTCCAAACATTGTTCATTAAAAAATTTATTGTTCATTTCCCAAGTCAGGCAATCATTTAGAAATTGTTTATTAGGTAAATCAATCATGTGCTACCAGATAATAGAAATATGATAGTTCCAACAACAAACTGAGGCTCTCAATGAGGGTCAACCTGCTACATTAACACGTTGAGTGCGATTGTCTAGCCGGTGCAAATCTTTACTTTGTACACACAGTCACTAGAAAGCTTTGAAAAAATTACAGAACCTAACCTGAGCGACCCACCGGTGGGTCGTATCGCACTTAACGTGTTAAACAATCATTTGGAAAGCGTAATTTGCGAACAGGACCTGGGCCAGTATACATAGAACTTTATTATAACCAGTGAGAGAAGTATAAAACATTACGGCAATGACTCACAAATAAAATTGTTCGAGGGATCAGTAACTAACTTTATATCCTAGTGGTAGCCATTAGCAGAAACTTTAAATCCAAGTCAAAGCCCGTCCATCTTACAGGTCTATAAAGAGGTTGTCCTACCACACCTGGACCATGCAGTGCAACTGTGGTCTGTAACCCTACGAAGACATTAACAAATGGAGTAAGTTTAGCATAAAGCAATGCAATAATTCCTGGACTCCGTAATCTCAGCCACGAAAGGCGTTTTCAGTAGCTCGAGCGCATCTCCCTAGAATAAAAAATACTGCGAATACAACTCACCGAGACCTATAAATATCTTAGCAGCTTTAACGACAGTACTCTGGAAGGGTTTTCCCGACAGAGACGATAACATGCAAACCAGAAATACGGCTATAAACTAATAGCAAGAAATTTCACGATATCCCAGGCTCCAAACTTCTTCCGAGTCAAAATTACCGGAACTCGAAACCAGCTGCCGGAAAATATAACTTCTACTGGCACTGTGAACACATTCAAAAGTCGTTTCGACAAATATTGGATGAAGAATCTCCACTTTTATTAGGTACTGATTTTGTATCCTTTTTAACTTCTGGGGTCTGTGTATGATTACGGCGCGTGTACATGGCCGAAATGTCTACGCGTGATTGATGCCTTTGCTTTAGACGGTATGGAACCTGGGTAGCTGCCCAAGAATGGACTAAACGGCTCGTTCCTTTTGTCATATGCTATTCTTTTCTATTCTACATTTAATGTCTTTAAATTATTATAGAAATGATCAAGTACATAGCGCATGTAATAAATGGTCATAAATTTATGACGTAGGAAAATGAAATGAAAAAGGACGGATGTAAATATTTCGTACCACCCCTTTCTTGATCAATTATTTTGCTAATTGAATGACTTGGCTATAAAAATGTTTGTGCTCAACAAAAAGAAAATGAGTACTACGTTCTGCATTTTCAATGTTGTGAAACATCTTGTGGAGAAATCTAAATAGGTGGAGTGATAAACATTATTTTAAATTGGGATGACTTGTGCTTTTTTATTTGAACGCAAGTTTAAACTTAGACTTGTTCTTGAAAGATATTATGTCAGTTATGACAAAATTAGTAATTATTGGATTGAAAGCCGAGTGAAATAGATTAAAAATAAACTATAGAAATATCATGCACGGAGTTACGCGAGTGCGTTAAAACAATTCTAAGTGTTCTTAAAAACCACTCAATACAATTCGAAAAAGTCACTGAAATGAATAAAGATCGCTTTTTGTGACTTACAGAGTCAAACTTCCATGTCATACGTTAAAGTTAATCAGAGTGGAGGCTTTGACTCAAACTAATTTAATTTATAATTCCCCACTAACTTATTATTACCATTAAATAGCTTTATTAGTATACTTATAAATTTTCTTATATTATCCCAAGAAGTTTGCTCATCGTAGGGGCTAGAAGAACGTTTTAACAGTGGAAGAAGAAGAAATTAAGAAGAAGAAATTTGAAGACGGATATCGACAAACAATGCATCTAAGGAACTCGTGCAAGAGGTCGCTTGTGCGGAACGCTGGCCTTCTACCAAGGGAGAAAGAGAAGTAAATAAAGGAAAAATAAACCCATCATAACTACGAAATTGAATTTGCAACAGCCGCCTACAACAAGTGTAGCTGATTCTGTGGTGAGAGGCTGATGTTACAGCAGAGAAGTGCTATTTACCTACGGCTCACTGACGATAGCAGGTGCTATCACCACCCTTCAATATAATAGAACAGAATAAAGCAATAAAAACGAGCCGTTTGTCACAAGCTGTCACGAAAAATTGGCTTGCTAAGCAAGCCTCAAACAAATTATATAAGACTTGCTGAGTTGCTCTCCTCCACGGAGATCTTTAGTAAAAGGCGAAAGATTTATGCGTTCGGAAGGGAAGCCAGAGTAACTTAATGCAAGTAGCTCACGAATTATTATTATTATTATTATTATTATTATTATATTTCTGGTTTAATCACCGCAAGTAGCTCAGAAATTATTATTATTAATATTATTATTATATTTCTGGTTTAATCACCGCAAGTAGCTCAGAAATTATTATAATTAATATTATTATATTTCTGGTTTAATCACCACAAGTAGATAAGGAATTATTATTATTATAATTATTTTATAATTATTTTTCTGGTTTAATCACCACAAGTAGCTCGGGAATTATATTGATCTTTCAAGGTGCGATCAGCACCTAAAACTCGCTGAAGCAAAATCCCAATCAGAGATATAGACAAATTATCAGAGAATATAAACGGAATTAACAACTCTGAGGGTTGAACTAAGCTGTTCCTATGATGAATAAAATCATGCCCACTAATTCAGCACACCTCTTAAGCGATGCGTTGGGTAGCAGCGTATTTGAGCCTAATTGTCATCAACATTTATTTCATTGATACGCCCATTGAAAAATAAACGAATTAAATCGGGAAGAAATAAGCTTTGATAGAGTGAAGACTGCACTGAAATAAATGAAATCCAAGAAGTTGACCATACAAAATGACCTTACATTAGAATTTTCAAAGAAATTCAATGTCGTAGCAATAGTGGAGGCTAGAGTAGTGCTCTCACACTTCCTGCATGCAGTGCAAATTTCAGGGTAAAAACGTATGATCATTTGTCTAAAAAGAAACATGCCAAATATATTAAATTGCTTTCATAGGCATTAATTTCCAGCGTACTGTTTGCACAACGTGATGCAGTATTGATGCAGCGTCGATGTTTGAAATAATTTTTCAGTGAGTAATAGAGGAGTATTAGTTTACTTGTGAAAAAAAGGGTATATTCAACAGGGAAGGTAGTCGAATAGGTTCGTAGCGATATAAATTCCGAGAATAGACGTGATCTGAGCACCTACAGCGTATGAAAGAGCAGTTGAGTTGCAGCTTATGAGGGAATTATTAGGGTACTAATTAATTATACCTGTATGAGTGGGTGGACGTTTGCAGAATATATATAATGTCAGAGCAATATTTGACAGTGCAGCGAGTGTCAACACGGAAAACCTGATTAGCTTCTGTTACAGACCAGGTTTCAAGATTCACCATAGAAATATAATTTATGCATGGATGAGTTTAAGGAAAAAGTGAAATCCATGCTGTAGACTTTGTTGCAAAATTTGAAGCCCTTGTGCGGGTGGCGGTGCCTTCAAACTCCATGTCGTCAACGAGAAACTTTTTGCCAATAATTCAGCGCCAGTAACTGCTTCCATGATGCTGATGAAAAATAAAATGCATGAACGCCTGATATTGGAAGGCCGTCCAGCAGAAGATCAAAAAGAAATGGTAAGGATTTATGAGAGATTGAATGAATGGATGATATCTGACAAACTTTTGTCTTTCGCTTTAAATAGAGAAGTAAGTGGGTCATGAAGCTCGTATAAGATTCGGCGCTAAAGAAGATTTGGAAAAAATGTTGAACTGCCGAGTACTGAATTTGAGCATTAAAAGGACTTTGTACCACAATAGTCCTAATTTGACAGTATTTATAAAGTGCTTAGAAGAGATCTGAGAATAGACGAATGGAGAAAATATGTCATTCAGATATGAAGTGTGTGAAATTTTTTTAGAAACGATGTTTTCGAGATAGAGGGATAGTAAGTGGAGCAGAAGACAGATTCCATCATATACATTGTAGAGAGCAGGGCAGTTTCTTCTGCATTGAAATCATTTGGATTTTGGGGAAGAATTAACACCAGAGAAAAAGACAGAAATATTAAGACTTAACTAACGCACTAATACATGCTTAAATGTTTCTCGAGAACATTTTCGAGTACAATTATCCTTTTCTTAAAGACGCATGTAAAATATATTTGGTTCTCACAATTTCGAATCCAATAATAATTTTTCAAAACATGGGCGGCGTGCAAAAATATTTTTCTTAATTTTTCAAACAAGCCCAATAACTGAAAAATTGTACACATTTCCAGAGTTATTTTAGACCCTGCAGTCCACACCCTTCCAGTGTTACCTCAGATCCTGCAGTCCACACACTTCCAGTGTTACTTCAGATCCTGCAGTCCACACACTTCCAGTGTTACTTCAGATCCTGCAGTCCACACACTTCCAGTGTTACTTCAGATCCTGCAGTCCACACACTTCCAGTGTTACTTCAGATCCTGCAGTCCACACACTTCCAGTGTTACTTCAGATCCTGCAGTCCACACAGTTCCAGTGTTACCTCAGATCCTGCAGCTCACACACTACAAATATTGAATAAGATTTTAACTCATAATAGCCTAGACAGCGGCTGCCTGTCACCCACTCAAACATAGTCGTCTTTCTCTTCTTCAATCCTATGCCAGACTTAGGAAATGATTTCCTGCATAACGCTGTGGGCGGCAGCGTATGTCACTCTTTATAAAACACTACAAAGTTTGCAACAAGTTTTATCCTCCAAGTTAACTTGTTCAAATGTCGTAGCGCTTGAGTGTCCAATCAGTCTAATGTCGCTGCCAGCAATCAAACAAGTTGGAGCCTCATTGGCTATATTTGGCTACTGTCAGAAGTTGGAAGGAGAAATATTTAACATTTTTCATCTATCTGCTATGTGGAGTGCCCTCTGAACACCAGACGTTAGAAGATTTTATATCTATTTTGCATCACATTTATGTGATGCTTGTACTCTTCAGGCACATGGAGTATTTACTGAACTTTCTGAGTTACAAGATTTTGCTTTTTTATAATTTTGCATCACATCTATGTGACTGGTATGTTTGCAGCTTAATGATAAGAAGTTCATACATGTCGACAGTGGTGCCATTCATTCAGAGGTTCAATGCTGCTCAGATGCTAAAAAATTTACGATGAAAATACCACCAAAGTTTTCAGACACGTTAGAGTTAAACGCTCCATTATTATAAGCAGTCAATCATCGAGAGCGAGCACAGAGATATCTCTCGTACGAGTAATACGCTCGTCTTATATGTACAAAGTCTATCTTCCCGATGTTGGGAAAATGCAAAAGTAGATTGATAATGGATACACGATTTTCAAACTGCTAAAAATAAGTAAAATAATATCAAGTACTTTTAAATGGAGAGAAAATATTCACTGTATGACTTTAATTTGTGTTAATATATGATTTTGCCTTAAATGTATCATATTAATCAAGAATAGCGGGACTCTTGGGATTCAGTAACAACAGTACACGCGACTTCTCTCTCTGGAGTAAAAAACGCTGAAACACCTTGGCTTGAGATTAGTAGTCCTTGTAAAGTGGCGAATTTGAAGAACCCTCGCTCTTTCATGATTGTATTTGATAATTGATTATTTAATGAAGGTGTCTAGAAAACACTATAAGGAAGGGGCGCAAGAGCTTCGAATGCCTCACTACACATTCGATCCTAAGTTTTGACGAGGGTACGCCACTAATTCTTTTCAACGAAAACGTATACCACAGAATAACCTAAAAAATACGATTCTGTTTAGAATTTACAGTAAGACTGAAACATGAGCGATATGATCATATGCTAATGCTTTGTCTTCCCACATAGAGTCATTGCAGAGGTATGATCGAGTCATTGCAGAGGTTGAGTTGTTGAGAGTCATTGCAGAGGTATGATCGTGATGTTACAATAATTCACAAAAAATTATCCGCTGAACAATGACAAAAGACTAACTATGTTGACATAGAAATCGGACATTCATGAAGAAGTCGCTTAAATTTTTCTACTTCATACTATTTCGTCTTGAAAGTGGCATCCTTGAAAATGGCTAAAGTACGCAGCCCCAGTCATTCCAAACAAGATTCCCCATTCACTCAGCAACAGCCATCGTTTACCATCTTCACATCTGGGCAGCTACAGAACATTAAGCAGGGAGGGGTAAAGGGCATTCAGGATAAAATCCTTCCCTGACTAGCTATGTCAAGTGCTGAAAGTTCTAACATTTAATAGAATTGCGAAGAAATTTAACCAAACAGCTTGAGTTCGACGTAAAGTTCCCAATGGCAAAAGGTGTGGCATTACAGAACCTAGAAATAATTAATTTTTTTAACTCAAAATATTTTTGAATAAAATTCAAATTCCACATTAGACATGCTGCAACCAGGTTGGGTTTAAGCTATGGAACTATTTGGCTAATTCTAAGAAAACAGAATAAGTGGAAGGCCTAGAAGCCGCACCTGACCTATGTCCTCAGACTGGTAAACAAGGAGGCTGGACAGGCGCCCTGCATTTTTTGATTCTATTTCGAGAAGACTAGTTCCAGCGTGTTATCTAGTCGTATGGAAAATGGTTTCGTTTGCACCACCCACCAAACAAAGAAATCAGCAGGTACTGGACCCCAAAAACCCTAAACTGTAATCGATTGACAGAAGGTTCATGGAGAAAAAGTTATGTCCTTTGAGGAAATGGTGGATGGTAAGATCCTCCCTGTGTCTTGTTTTGAAGGATCCGTCAACTCTGATATCTAGCTGGAGAAAATTTTGAAGTTAGGGACTACAGTTAAGGCTGTGGCTACCAGACACCAGTACTGGTTTCAGTAAGATGGTGCCAGCCGAATACTCTCACATTGTACTTGCGACCTAACAGTACGCGTACATTTGGCAGCGCATGGCTCTGCGACGCTGCAGTCCACACATGAAGCTGGCTGGATCAAATGGGCTGTATTGACAACCATCAGGCAATCAATCCAGCCAAAACTTTAGGTTGAAACTCTGAGTTATTGAAGCTCATCTCTTATTTTAGAGTTGTGTTTACTTAGAACACTCACTGCCAATCGTGGGATGGACTTTCACAAAGCTTAGCGTGGGGCAAAAGCGAACGCCTGTTCCGTAGTTCAGACCAAGAGAAGCCCCGGGCTTCAGTGCTAAGCTGGCAGGCAATGAGAGAAGGTGGTGACATCCCGTAGAGTTTTCTGTGCGCGCGAAACTGAAGCCGTTAGATAAGAGCGCGTTTTTTCCGGTGTTGATTGGGGCCCATTGGTGTTTGTTTTTTAAAATGGAGGTAGAGAAATAAATTTTCTAAAGACTTTTATTCAGGAGTGATTTAAGAAGGATATGGAATAACTATGCGAGTTGTTTGAACTGGATTATATTCACATATTAGATGTCATTGCGTGTGGCAAACAAAATAATTGCCAAACAAAATTTGAGGAAAAATTTATTGTTAATCAATGAAAGTATGCATTTAATTCATACGTTACAACTTCAAGCGTAAAAACATGATCAAATAAAAATTGATTTCAGTAAATAAAATCATTACCAAAGGTCAAATGATTTGTTGATACATTTTAATGATTTCAGATGAAAGATTTATGGTGTCTTTTAAATATTCCACGAACACGTGCTTCTTAATTTAGATTATTTGTTTTTGGATTTCAGATGTGAGTTAATCAGAATATTCATTGTTCAAAGTTCATCATTGAAAATAGGCATTGCAAAGCAGCAATTTAGCGGCGCTGACCGTTGTTAATCACGTCTTAATCAGAGCTGTGAAACTTCACAGTTTCACCAGTTGTGTCAGCAGCTAGACAGTTAGACAGTTTGAGTGGCCGGCATCTGAAGCTGCAGGTGAGTGTAATAATTCATAAGAAAAAGGCCCTCCTTAATCATGCTGCCACGACTATCCATTTATCACAATTAGAGTCATGACTGATGAGCGTTGCAGAGCATAGCATTCATGAAACTGTGTTAACTTTATACTTCATTGCCATTATTATTCATATTGAACAAAAAGCTTCTCGTTGTACTTTACAGCACTCCAATACGTTCAAAGCAAAAGGAAGGATCAAATATAAAAACCCTAATTCCCTTAATTATGCTCCCTCAAATCGGACACAGTTGATGTAAAATCGAGGGAAACATTGCGGTATTCATTTTTGGGAAAACATCACGGAAATTAGTTCGTTCGTTTTTAATAATTTTTTCGGTATATTGTATAACGTTGAAAGTCTTATGTTTGAGTTAAATGTTCTGACTTTTTTCGCTTCGTACGAACTGTTTCTGACCAACGTTAAAAGTTGTTTCACCGATTTTTTCCGACTTGAGTTAGTCTTTAACACAATGAAATTTACATAACATAGCTCTATGCTTTAAACATAAATGACAGAAATTGAAGTAAAATCTTTTTATCTTAAAATTTTATGACTGAGCAGAAAGGGTAAAATTTACAGGTTTTTTTGATATAATTTTTCAACATGAAAGGAAGCGTAAACTTTACCCCTCGGACTTCTTAATACCTGCAAGCCGCTTATAAATTTTACAGGGTGTGCTTACAAGTACACTAACTTGCTAAGAATAAAGCCTAAGTTTGAGCACAATAACTGGACCAAAATCGAGGCAATGATGAAGTACAGAAATTTATCCAATACATAGGCAGAGGTTTAATACAGTTATTTATCCAATACAAAGGCGGTGGTTCAGTACTGTAACTTATCTAATACAAAAGCTACAGCTAAGTACAGTAACTTCTCAAGCATAAGGATAAAGTGCGGATTATCTAGTACAAAGGCTAAAGTAAATTAAAATAACTTTTATAGAATAAAAGTTGAGCAAGTTACATGATTGAAAAAGGTTTGGTGTATTTTCTTAGTAATAAATTTGCAGCAAAACACTAATGTTAACTCTCATTCTACGAATTAACATTAAAATTTTCTGAGAAAAATATGAAATTAGGCTTGCAAAAATTGACATATGTATACTGAACTTTAGATTAATATTTTCAAAACAAAGGTTAGCTGGATTAGGCGAGTGGATAAATTTATAAAAAAGTTTAAAATTTAAGCTTCAATGAGGCATGAAATAAGTGTTTACTGCTGAAGACTAGACAATTTTCCTGGAAATTCAGCGATTTAGATTTGATTAATTTGAAATTATTATGAAAAAAATGTATTACAAATTTATGGCAAATTGTGTTTTGAATGAATGCTTTTCATATATACATGCAAAACTTCCATTCTGTTTCTTATTGATCGATAACATGGCCCGGATTAAACCCGTTGAAATTCTTTTATTCAAAGGTGAAAAAATTAAAGATCTATGAAATAAATACATTTTTCAGTTTTACCCGTGGGATTATCAGAATCCGAATATTTTTTATGAGTATATACAGAACTTCCATTCTGTACCGTATTTACCGATAACATGGCAGTGCGAGAGAAGAAAGCTAATGACGGAAAAAATGGCGTATTTTATAGTGATTCGGCGCCTTTGGTATCCACAATACAATGCTTGTAATACATGCATACCCATTCTGATTTCAGTTCAATATTTTTTCTTCAGTAATAGATAGGAAGTAATGGGACGAACACACACAGATACAGAGAGAAAGATGGAGATACATCGTCGATTATATATGTAGATACGAACGTAACAGATTTATTTCCACATCATTGAAAATTTTGTTCAGAAAATTTTTTCATTCCATTTTTCAAAACACTTTTTACTCTGGACGTACAGATATGTTTAGGCGAAGACGTAACTAAAAACTGTGCGGATTTAATTTTTCAGTTTCGTAAGCATTTGTTAAAAAATTGGTTTGCCATCTCTTTGTAATTTCAACAGTCTCTTAACTCTACAGTTGGAGCACTTTTCAGCTCCAAGGGACTCTTTGGAAGTAAAAAATGCATGTTGGTGCATCTGATATATGTATGTAACGGATACTGTAAAACCATGTTAAGTGCATACCCTACATTACAAGTTGCAAAATAAACTTAATACATTTGAATTGCCAACTTAAAAAGAATGGAACACCAAAGAAAACTTATAAAGAATTGTAGGAGTACAGGTCTTAACTTTTTTCATTTTTGAACGAAACGTTATAAATGTTAGCCAACCGAACGCTGGATTAAAATATTCTTCCCATAGTTTTTGTTGACTTTCATGTGTTCTTCGACCAAAAATGAGGGGAATTTCCCTAGTGACCCAATTTACTGTCCTATGCAGCGGGTGCGGGTTGTGTTAGGTGTAGGTATTACAGTCATTTGTACTACATACTCTTGCACATGCCCCAAAATTCAAGTTAATTATTTCACAAATCCCAATGGTTATTGAACCAAAACATTTATAGTTGACACTTCATCGGTAAAACACATTACAAAGTAGCAGACATTTTGAAATCTTAATAGATCCTACCCTTTAAATTCCGTGGTGGTAGGTGCGTTCAATGATCCCGTTATGTGAGGGAAAAAATATGCATTCATTCATCTCCAGCGACTCATTTCATCAACGCCTGGTATTTTCTTTTCTCAAGGATTTTAAGTTTATAATTTTTTGTCGCTTGAAAAACTTGAGCTTTGCTTTTTCTTAGCTTATGCAAAAGCGGATTCACATGTAACTCTGACATCCCGAGCTATTTTTATTTTAGGAGTCTTGAACTTGAGTGATTTTTGTTTAGATATTATTTAATCTTTGATATTTTAATGGAGCGTTTCCTATCTTTCTCAGGAGAATCATCTTTTCGGCCGAAAATCTATGAATTGTAATGAAAGCTGTTTTTCCCAGCTTTTAAACAGTTTAACAGTATAATTGTTTTTTAATGGTGAAATTTTCCTCTGAGCTTGAAAACTAATCACTGCCACTAAACATTTACGAAGAAAAGTATTCACGCGCTCAAATATTTTTTATTTGACACTATGAAAATATATTTAAAAATCGCCTCCTTTATTTTTTATTTTTTTCATACGAAAACAAAGATGAAGGTGAAATGATGAAAAGAGAGAATAAATTGTACTTGATATATGAATTAAAATTAATTTTCGCACATCACTTTCAAAAGCCAAATGAGAAGTTGGTAGTACTCATTAAACAAAATGTTCAACAACTTTGAGTCAATAATAGCTTGTGTGTCTTACAATAAGAGACAAAGTGAAAATTCAATCATTTTAAAATATACAACTACAGAAATAGGAACAAAGAGTTTCGGTAATCTTGCACCTGGAAGTGGGAATTCCTTTTATTTGCTGAGAGCGTCTCTGTCGGAGGGCTTGTAATGGCAAGATGAAGCAAACTGAACCAAGAAAACAGGACTTAGATTCTTTCGGGGAAAGTTTCAAATTGGCCTGTAGAGTTTGAGTTAAGTTCCTTCTACGTCTTATGTTACAGAAGTACCGAGTACTTAAAAATTAATTTATTAACACGTTTGTTGCGATTGCCTGATTGGTGTAAAACTTCACTTTGTACGCATAGTCACTAGAAGGATCTGAAAAAATTACAGAACCTAACCTAAGTGACCCACCGGTGGGTCGCATCGCAACAAACGTGTTAATAGGTAAATACTTGAAAAAAATATGTGAAATGAGCTGACCTTCCAATTAAATGATATTGTTACTGTACTCTGATCGACTAGATCTAGAGAATACAGTCCGATTTTCATGCTCTGAAGTGAGCATGAAAATCGGAACAAAGTTTAAATAGGTTTTAGCTTTCGCTTCAGTAATAATATTCTTAAAATTTGTAAAACTACGAGATTAGGTGAAAAGGAAAGATGAGATGTATTGGAAGAAACGCTTTTGTACGAATTGTTTGGGGAAAAAATTATTTCAGTATTGCAACTATGTATAATATCTACTACGGTTTTCCTCAATTGTTTTTACAACTTTTAACCTTTGTAGTCGAAACAGTCGGCCCGCATTTCAATCTGCTGGGAGAGGAATAAAAACCGGCACAGGTCGATGTCGATCTGTGCAAATTGATGCCAAACTGAGAATGTTAAAGTTCAAATGGACAGTTCAACTGCAAACTATGCAATTCGATACAAAAGCGTGCTCATGCGTTCGTGTGCCCATTGGCTCACTGGTGGGCAATTCTTTCATCGTCGGTCATGAACGCGAATAAACGAGACTAAATGGTTGAAACTGCACCATGATGAACGCGAATGAATAAAACTAAACAATTTCAACTGCTTCATGATGAAAGCAACCGAACAAAACTAAATAATTTCAACTGCATCATGATGAACGGGATCAAACAAAACTAAACAGTTTGAACTGCACCGCGATGAATCGATCGCACCAAAGGCCTCCGTTGGATTCATTTCATGTCCCAAATACAGCCAAGCTGCACAAACATTCAGAATTTTGCTTTGAGCTACGGTTTAATTTAAAGAACTTCATAGCAGGTACACACTGTTCTAATTTTTGTTCCATTGTGTGAGATCTCTCGCCCAAAAACTGTCGTATGATACACTGTATCGACAGGGACCATACCAACTGAAGACTGTTTGCCTTCGCGAAGAAAGTGATTGAACTTTTTTATTAAATGGAAACTTTATATTTTGAATTCTCCATGTGAATTTATGAGAGTGCATGCTCTTTGTGATTGAGAAATAACAAAAGGTGTAGTGCAACCGAACTACAAATGATCTTAGTGCAAAATTTGAAAAATAAAATTTAACTTTCTCAAACGTGCTGGTAAATAATGAATTGTGAAAAATTATTCATATATATATTTTGCCACAGACATACAATAGCTTACGATAATTTTTGAGCATAATTGTAAAAGAGATGTTAATCCCATGACACGACCTCGTGATGCTCGTTCATAATTGAATTCAACGGCAAATGTCAATGTATTTTTCAGAGGTATGGTTTTCATCTTGCAACCGTATACGCCGTTACGAAAGGCACCGGATCACTATAAAATACACCATTTTCCCGTATTTTGCCTTCTTCTGCTACACGGCCATGTCATCGGTAGATAAGTTACAAAATGAAAGTTTTGTATTTTTGCATGAAAAATATTCGTCGAAATTTTTAATATTCGAAGGAAAGGACAATAATTCGTCGTAAATTTTTAATGCATTCGTATTTATAATAATTTCAAATTAGTCAAATCTAATCCGTGGAATTTCGACGGGAACTATCTAGTATAGGATATTTTCAGCTCATTCAGGCCAGCTTTGATAGAACTCTTATAGCTCATAAGGGATCTGTTTTTAGCCTGCTATTGTAAAACCATCTGAAGAGACGAAAAAGGCTACATGTATATATAGCTAATAACTATTTGTTCTTTGTGTACGATCACATCGTTCGTTCGTGTGCAAGTTGAAACACAAGGACGTGGCTTGATTGAATTGCTTGGAACGCTAGTTTTCGTATCATGGATGCGCTGGACATCGATGAGAGAGACAATCGATCAGAGGGTTTCACTGTAGCTATGTTATACTGGACGATTAAAATTTACATTCAAAATAACATGAAACTAAATTTTACTTTCTTGGGTGCACAGTGATTTAAAAATTAGTTCAACTTCGTTACTTTCTTTCATAAACAAGGCCTGACCCTGGATTAAATTTCACTGTTTCGTCATAAATTGCGTATTAGAGAACGCATAAGAAAAATATGAAACATCAAAATCCAAGGATACTAACTGAATTTTGTTTTGTTACTCGTACATTTTATTTCGTTAGAGTTTTTACTGTGTAGGTTATAACTGAAGTTGAATTTGAACTTTGAATATTATATTTCTTTCATAGTTCTCTTCTGAGGTCTGACCCCACCTAAACTTTTTGAATTTTGTTTCTTTAAATGAAAGTAACAAACGACGATTTGCGCATACTGAATAAATAAAAAATGGCTCCTTGTATTGACAAGTCATGTTTCACGAAAGAAAAAGTGAACGAGTTTGTAAAACACAACATTACGAAAAATTTAACAAAGTAAAAATTTCGAAGTGATCACTGTGTTGAATTGACAGCGAATCAAATAAGTTTTTGTGAAGCTCTAGAAACAGTTTATTATAAAAAATGTTTTATATATAAGAACATAAAAAGCCACAAAGTTTTGGAAAAAGTTCAAGTGAATTTCCAAGAAAAAACACATGAATCTAGAAAGCTAACACTGAAATTTAAACAAAAAAGTTAAAAAACAATTTTTTAAAAGAGGTATGAAAACTATTTGTAGCATAAGTAACACCGAACTACATACTTGAATTTCATAAAAAACCTGTGCATCTTACAGTACTGAATATTTCCCGTGGAAATTACACGGTTTAGATTTGACTGATTCGAAATTAGTATAAAGACGAATGTTTTAAAGATTTGGGACAAATTATTGTTTGAAATGAATATTTTTCATGGACATTCATAGAAATTCTATTCTGTATCGTATCTACTGACAAGATGACCTAGATAGTACCCATGAAAATTACAGGGTTTAAAAGTGATGAAATTAAGAAACTATGAAATAAAATACATTTTTAAATTTTAACCCGTGGTATTATCAGAACCTTAATATTTTTCAGGAATGTATACAGAATTTTCATTCGATATCTTATCTACGGATAACATGGCCATGTAGGAGAAGAAGACTAATAACGGGAAAAATGGTGCATTTCAAATCCACCATACAATGCTTATAATACATGTATAAATGTTCTCATTTTTCTTCAGTAATAGGAATAAGTGGGACAGACGTATACAGATAGAGAGATATAAAAGTACACTGTCTATTATATAAGTAGATTGATTCAAAATACTTGTAGAGCATTGCTATAGTGAACGATGGACTCATATAAATACTGTGAAATTTTAGAAAATTAGTTTTGAAACCCTACTAGAAAACAGCATGGGAAGCCGTTGGATGTTTCCACACGACAATGATCCTAAACCAATATCCAGGTGAACCTGAGTGGCTGAACAGGCATGGTGTCCGTTTGGGAGGGTCCAAGCTAGTTTCTCGACTTGAATCCAAGAGAAACTTTGGAAAGAGTTGACAACTAAAGTCGGAGGAAAACCTTCAAATGTTGGAGATCTAAAGCGCATATGTATCAAAGAAGTGTGAAAAATCTCGAAGAATGAACGCAAAATCTATTTTCATCCTACAACAGGCGCTTAGAAACTGTTGTAGCCATCAATGGAAATGGTACTAAATATTACAAATCATTTTCAAGTGGCGTTATAAATACTTTTTTTGCACCGCTTTTGAAAACGCATTGGTTGTAAATATTTTCAATTTTTTTTAAAAGTTTACTGTATTTTTCATCAGCACCTTAAACAAACAATATTCGTTCAAAGTTTTGTTTTCATTCTCGTACTTACGAATTTGACCTACTGTATGTGTTCAATATTTTGACCCATGAGTACTATTTCAAATAGCACCTCAGGAAAAGTTATACTTCAAACCAGGCTGATTTTCAATAATGTGAGCTTGAGCGACATCGCATGAATAAGAGCGAGAGTCGCAAATATTCCCTTCTCTAACAATATTCTCTCTTCTTTTTATAATCTTGTAATTAGCGAAGAATTTCTAACTTTTACTTGAGCTTCCTTAACAAGATTCAGTCTATGGAGTTGCTGGGACGGGGCATGAAATATATATAATATTATGAAGGAAGTTAATGCTACTTTTGATCCAAAGGAACCCTCAAGTTTTGCAAAATCGATGGAAGTAACAGCGATCTTTGGCAATAGAAGTCCAGTAACAAAATGGGGCGTTACTGTAAATTTTCTCTTTGGCTGCACAGAGTTACCAGAACTGGCCCTGGGTTATTTCTACATTCATCACTGCAATGGTGTACCTGAGGCTATAAATGAACATGACAACCTCAGCATATTTTCAAAGTTTAATTTAAGAAAATTAAGCATCCAGAATAACACGAATAACACGAATAACACTATACCTTAAATGGTCATTGTCGTCATGATTAAACAGAAGATAAAAAACGGGCGACGAAAACGAAACGAATAAAAAAACACAGGGAGATAAAAACATAACGGATGAAGAGACTGAGGACGAAAACCAAACGAGGGACAAAAACGTAGGTGGACAAAAAGATGACGGGAGACATGAACGCGAAGGAAAGGACAAAAACGAGGTGGATAGGACAAAATGAAACGGAGGAGACAGAAAAGGGATGGAGAGGACAAAAAAGGGATGGAGAGGACAAAAAAGGGATGGAGAGGACAAAAAAGGGATGGAGAGGACAAAAAAGAGCGAGGGGACAAAAAGAGAGTGAGGGGACAAAAAAGAGAGCGAGAGGACAAAAAAAGAGACCGAGGGGACAAAAAAAAGAGACCGAGGGGACAAAAAAAGGGACCGAGGGGACAAAAAAAGAGGCCGAGGGGACAAAAAAAGAGGCCGAGGGGACAAAAAAAGAGGCCGAGGGGACAAAAAAAGAGGCCGAGGGGACAAAAAAAGAGGCCGAGGGGACAAAAAAGAGGCCGAGGGGACAAAAAAAGAGACCGAGGGGACAAAATAGAGACTGAGGGGATAAAAACGAGACGGAGAGGACAAAAACGAGACGAAGGAGACAACAAAAGAAAAAAGAATAAGAAGGGATAGTAGAATAAGAAAGCTCGCCTACAATTCCCTGAGGTGTTTGCTTGAAATGTTGTCATGCTTCTTCACGTATTTTAAAGCAGACACGAAACTCTTGTGGTAAAGGCTTGTTGTTTTTGTTTCGGTAAAGAAGAAATGATTGAACAGCTTACGGTAAATAAAAATAATAGGTGACAATGAACAAAGGTGGAAGGCTTGAATATAACTCATGCTGCTGCATTGGAAATTCACTGGCACAACAAGCTGATTCCAAGCTGGGAGACAACAATAGAATACGACACTAATGCACCACAAAAAACGTGTACAACTATTACATCTGGATGATAACAGACTCGCCTGTAGGTGTGGCGTGTGAAGTCCCACCAACCTTGACCAAAACCCTTCAGAGGCATCTTTTTTCGGTATCACACGGATGCTGAGCGTGGGACGTGCAAATTGTATTAATTGATATCATCTCTGTTGCACATCTTAAAGATATTTTTTGCATTTACCAAAAGTTGATTTTCAATTCCTAAACGATAGCTTAGCTTCAAATAAAAAAAAATCCTGCCAACTCTTCCGACCATTTAAAAGTGGCAACTGAATGAAGTTTATTG
Organism: Trinorchestia longiramus; assembly: GCA_006783055.1. Lineage (NCBI taxonomy): Eukaryota > Metazoa > Arthropoda > Malacostraca > Amphipoda > Talitridae > Trinorchestia > Trinorchestia longiramus. The sequence continues at coordinate 181,711 of VCRD01000307.1, forward strand.
TAGGTATCGCATGACTTATCTATAGACGTTTTCTAAAGATATTCAGCCCTGAAAGCTCAGTTGAGAATGAAAAGAGTCCCAGATCTAATTTCTAGTTTCTCTAGTGGAGCTTCATAGAAATTATTTTTCAAGTGCGCCATAATTGAACGTCACACATTTTGCATGTTTCAGTTCCGTTTTTCATTACACCATGCAACTTCGTATAGTGGCATATGCATAGGGGTATTTTTTCTATACATAAGAGTTCCCACCACACACGAGAAGTATATTTCTTACAGATGAGAGAGGCATGACAGATTTTTTGCTCTATAGGTTAAGGCGTAGAAAATATAAGAACGTTATATCTAAACCTTTTCAAACCTTCTATTAGTTTTGTGAAGGTTTCGCCGACCTAATGTAAGGTCAGAAAGGTAGGATTCGAAAGTTCTTGAAAAGTTACGTGTCTCAAACCCCTGTACCAATGTCACCTCTGTCGGTATACATGTTTGCTTGATGGACCATTAGAAGTCTACAAAACGTCAACTAATTTGGTAAATGTAAAAATTACGAACATGAAAGGTTATAAAGCATTTTCCAACTCTGATAATGTGTGAACACCACCAATATATTGTAAATTATCCTTGAATGCATTCCACAAGAGGTTACTAACGACGGTACTAAAGACTTAGAGCAAAATAAAAGTAGTGCGAGATCCGGAGTTAGGCTACGTAGAAATTCATGAAAAACTTAAACCCTCGACTTCAAGTTTCATTTGTTATTAGACACACCATTCTATTGGGTTGTCCGGAAAGTTCGTGCCGATTTTTAGTATTTCATCTTTCGACTTATTAAGAACATGATTGAGTTTGGAAAGTAAAATTTGACTACACCTCCATTTAGAGCACATCTGATGCTTTTCCATTTCCATAGAGGAAAAACCCATCACAAACAACCAAAGAAATGTACGAGTTTACAGTGATCCATCAGGCTAATGCCAGACCACACGTTTCTTTTGAAACCTGTCAAAAATTGCTACAGCTTGGCTGGGATGTGTAATCCCACCTTCCATATTCACCAGATATTGCTCTTTCGGATGATCATTTACTTCGGTCTTAGCAGAATAGTCTTAATGGTAAAAGTTTCGATTTCTTGGATGACCTAAAAAGATACCCTTATGAATTCTTTGACATGAAACCACCTCAATTCTGCGATGAGAGTATTTTCTAGTCAAAAGAAAGTTGGAAACGCTTTGTGCAATAAAATGGTTCATATTTGGTTGATTAAAAATGTATTGGCTTATATACAGGGTGTCCCAAAAAACGATACCCAATTTTCAAGGGCTGTAATTCAGAAACTATTGAACTTACAAAAAAATTGGAAAGTTACATTTTGTTTTCTTATGCTTTGGTATCATTGATACGGCTTCAACTCGTAAGTTGAATCACGTATGAATACGAAAGCGTGACCTTAAACTATTCAAGATTTTTACTGATCGAAGAGCCTCCCCATTATGCAACTCACAAAAGAACAAAGAACATTCATCGTTAAGTATTTTCAAGAGAAAAGTTTCCAACAGGTCATTCAATCATTTCAAGAGAATTTTCCTGAAAGACAGTCTCCAACAAAGATGACCATTCGGAGAAATGTTACTAGGTACAGAACCGAAAGAACAAGCCTGAATCTCAACGAAGGTCGATCAGGACGGAAAAGAACAGGGCGATCAGAAGAAAATGTTCGAATTGTTCAAGGAGAACTTACAGAAAATCCACAAATCTCTGCAAGAAAAAGTGGATTAGATGTTACTAAATCTACATTCAACAGAATTATAACTTTGGATTTGAAGTGGCATCCTTAGAAGATGCATGTGCGGAACAAACTCCTCGATAACGATCTCCCTCGGCGGCTGAATTTTGCTCAATGGTATTTGCAGAGAAATGTTCAGTTTGTGGACGACATTGTGGTTGGCGATGAGGCCGCTTTTCATTTGAATGGCAAAGTAAATAATCACAACGTTCGCACATATGCACTAAAGAACCAACCTCCTAATTTCAACTTTGACGTAGGAATTTCGAGAGAGAAAGTGTCTATGTGGATGGAACTTTGTGGCAATGGACATGTCATCGGTCCGTATTTGTACAACAATAACTCAAATGGAGTTGAATACCTTGATCTAACAAATAACAGGATCGTTCCAAAACTTCGAGAAACACATGGAAGCAGAATTAATCGAGCCTGGTGGATTCAGGACGGTGCTCCTGCGCATAGAACTATTGCTGTAAGGGAAAAACTGAATGAACTATTCGGCAATCGCATTATCGCCTTGAATTATCGTATCGAGTTGCCCCCCCAGATCGCCTGATTTGACGCCGTGTGACTTCTTCCTTTGGGGACATCTAAAGAGTAAGGTTTATAGCTCTCCACTGCGCGATACCGACGAACTCAAGTAAAGAATTGATAATGAGGCCAATTTGCTGCAAGGAGATGCTCTCGTTAGACGAGTGATGGCGGGAATGAGGAGGCGAATGCAACTGTGTATTGAGAGAAACGAAGGACACACCGAAGGAAATGAAAAATAGGAGGAACATTTCGATTGTTTTTTTATTTTAGTGGCATTTTCTTTTTAAGAAACGGTTGAAAGTTATTAAAAACATGGTTTTAATATCATCAAATTCGAAGTTCAACAAAAGTGTACAAACAGGTTTTCAGTATTGGTCACTAAAAATACTGCTCAAAGAAAACGATTATATCAATTCTTCTGAAATTTTGTACAGAGATAGAACAAATGTTAAGAAACAAAATGTAACTTGCCAATTTTTTGTAAGTTTGATATTTTCTTTATTACAGCCCCTGAAATTTGGGTATCGTATTTTTAGGGCACCCTGTATATTGAATTTGTTCTCTCCTTTAAAAATCGGCATGAACTTTCTTGATAACCTGATATTATATAACAATAGCATCGCTGTCAAGCCTCAGTTTCCTTGTTTGTTATCTTGAATGAATAGCGATCAATTACTCTTGATTCTGATAAAACTGCTCATATCGCAAAAACCACATTGCTTCTGATCGATCTGAAAGGAATTCACGACAAGTTTGAATGGCACACGAGAAGCAGAATCGTAACTCAGTAGGGACAGGCTTGGACATTCTCCAAAGAACTTTTATTGAAGACAAGCATCTTCTGCTTGATGGTGGTTGTCGCAAACTTCAAACTGAAATTAGACCAGGTCGTTGCAAAAGTTTGAGAAAGCACGAGACTTTGAACAGTTGTGAGGTCGTCAGACGCAGAAATGGCAGGGCTGTAATCGTAGTCCGTACAAAAAGCAAAGGTTATGATAACATTCTGCCCAACGCGTCTCCGAGTTTTGTGGTACCCCTCCCATGCTCTCAACCGCCGCGAGTTTGGCGGATTTATGATCATCGATTTTTTAAATTTAGTGCATCCACCCATTGGGGATTTAGTGCCATCGATGTGGAGATTTAAGCCAGCCTAATTCAAGGAATTTAGTGCAGGCCATTCAGAGATTCACTCCTTAAGTTCGAGAAATTTGCAACTAGAAATATGTATGTAGCAACAGACTTGACAGTTTATCTATTTTTCTGTATCATTTCAGCCCCATGCAGCATTGGAATACAATAGAACACGTTCTTAATGTTTCGTGTAATCGATTTTTGGAAAAAAACAATTGGGATTAAAATAGAACAGTTCAGAAATTACGATCTTGAAAATTCAGAAGCATGGCTTAGCGACTATTTGCCACTTTTTACTTGAACTTTTCTCATATTAGGAACCTACTGCGATCAACTTTAAAGGCGAAATTTGAGTGTCATCAGTGCCCAGGAACTTGAGCTCGTGGATCGAGTTTTAATGCCGTGGAATTTTGGGGTTTCAGTTGGACGATTTTGCGACCATATTTCAAACTTCCCAGATGTGCCATACTTCAATTTTCAAAGAGGCTGAGAAATTTCGCGCCTGAGTAATAGAAGACTTGTGTCCTTGGCTTAGTTGAAGTGCAACAAGTCCATGAAGTTTTCGTTCCAGTATTTATAGATACTGCTGGCGCCGTTATAAGTTGGAAAGTAATAATCACGGAAAAACCGAAGTGAAAATGCGCCTCGCCACAAGACGAGAAAAACTGGGAGCAGGACAAGGAGCTTGTATTCAGTGTTACAATAATCTAGGAGCTCATCCTAAGCGATCCATATGAACAGTAACTAGGTACGATTTTGTGCACAGAGCTGCTAAGGAATTGAGGAATATTTATTCGTTTTAAAAACTTAGCATTCTTGATGTTTCTTATGATTCTTATTGCTGAAGTTATAGTAATTTTTTTCTTAAGGTGCTCTAAACTGAACATGAACTTTATAATGCAAAAATAAATCTGAATAAATTCACTGTATTCCGAAATATCAAGCAGTACAGTATAAATTCCCAGTACTTCGGGTATAGTTTTCAATTCTTGATGTTAACATCGTAAAACTATAGTGACTGTACCTGTTCTCTGTAGTGCAACGTAAGGTAGAGGCTCATAGAGGTGATAAATGAGCTTTATGAATTATCTGATGAAATGTCAATAAAGTACTTAGCAACATTTAAGTAAATATAAACATTAAATGTTGTTACTCACAGAGTAGAGCAAAGCTGTGCAAAAAGTACAGAAATCAAACGTGAGTGAAACGAGGCAACAGGCACAACTGCCGACCATGAGACCTATAGTGTTACGACTCTCGGGTAAACTATTCCGCAGACTTACGTGCATTTGGCGGTGCAGGAGTGCTCGAGAAGCAATTCCATGTGGGTAGGCGCTCGGTGCACTTCAAAGTAGATGGATTCTTATGCAAATTTGACTCTCGACAGCAGCACGAGTGCGTGTGCATTGCCTATTTTCGTAGCACAAGCCTTAGAAGAAGCGGCGAACGCATCTTTGACGAGTGCAAAATTAAACATTTCTATGCATGCATAACCTGTCAGTTCAAAATGGCTTTGCTTTCGACAACCAGTAATGAAGCAAATAAAAGAGTACTTTTGGTTATGCAAACATACGAAGGTCCAAAATCGTACTTCAAATCATTGTTCATGAATCTATTGGTGTTCTCGTGGGTTAACGAAGTGTAAACCTCTGGCCTTCCTGAAGTACATGGTGTCCATAAAGTCTCTTTACCATTTCAAAAATTGTTACAAGTGTAATTGATGAAATATTTTATTCAGATTTGTTCTATTGTATTTAGTGTTTAATAAAATTTTTAATCACATCTTACGAGTGTTTCAGGGTTCTTGTTTGTGAAACAGGTGCTATTGAGACTTTATGAGAAACTCTTATAAGAGACTTTATGGACACCCTGCATATTAACAATAATTAAATTTAGTTCAGTTTTCAAAATGTCGCGCTCAGAAGTTGGGTGAAATTACGTGAAACACGAGTAAAGATGAATTATAATTTACGAAATACTTTGTTCAGTTGAAAAATATTTCGAGAAAACTGAGAACTCGGAGTAAGAAAACTAACAACTCTTTCCTTCTGAAAGTACAGTGCATCTTTCTTCCATGTCCTGCTTTCTTGATTCGGGAGATAAATGTCAGGGTATATTACTTTTTTTATTTCTCTAACATTTCGGCAAAATTTCGAGCACTAATTAATTATTCGTGGCAAATGAATTTCTGCCAATGGTCGTTCAGAGTTGTCAAAAGCAACCAGAGTTACGTTGATGAGAAATTTACGAATATTGAGCCATAGGTAAAAAACATTCATAAAACCTCAATTTACTACAAAAACTTCGAAATGAGGTATTCGATAATCTTTCCAAAATTCCGCTGAAAACAACTAAAGCGTAAAACTATTCTAAAATTAGTATCGCATTGGAATGCAAGCTTGGTGGCCAACATGTCGACAGAAAATTCAGGTCATGAGCCGCTTGTTTTGCTCGGAGCTATCGATTCTCCTACGATTGTTTTCTAGGATTGCGTACCCGCCCTCACTGGCAGCATTTCTTGAGGGCTCTTTAGGATAACGACAAGTGTTCCCTCCGTGCAAACTGACGGACTTTTATATCCTTCAATCTGCTTGGCAGTCTCAGTTCGATATTCAAGCTTCCTCTACTGCCTATTTACTAAGCTTTTATGAATCCTCGAGAGCTTTTTATTCAACGACTAAAACGGCACGGAACCTTGGGATAAAAATGGTGTCCTAACTCGACCGCAAAAATTTAAACGCTACTAAATTTCCTTGAAGTTGCAATAACCCCGCAAGTTGATGAGGCTGGTATGATTGGGCATCTCAAAAGAATGCAAGAAGCCTGTCAAAAAAGGGTCATTATCGAACAGAAGGGCATTAAAAAGAGGGAAAGCAAAGGGAGGCGTCACAATATTGGTTTCCGTTACACCACATACACATTCTAGGGCCCTCGAAAGAAAAGAAGCGCTCTCAACAAGACCGCAGAGCATGCCTGATTTAGATAAAATTCAACATTTACTATATGATAGTTGATGTTCTGAGCCTGCTGAATGAGTCACTAAGTTAAGATACTAGATCACAGTTGTCAATAGTAAATTGTCGTAAGAAATCATTTTGAAATGACACCATTTGGATATGCTACGCTTGCTGTTATATTTGTTGGCGTAACATTTTTTGTGGCAACTTTGTTCCGTAGCAAACTCCCATGTGAGGCCATTACGTTCGGTCCTAAGCAGCACCGGGTACGCAGCCACCTGAATACTAAGTGCTCTTTATGCTTGGTCTACAAAAATTTTTTACATTGTGCCGCCGAATTACAAGCGTTAGCGCAACTTCAGCGGCATTCTCTACTGAACTCGGCCACGTCTCCAGTCAAAACGATCTATGGAAGTGGCGGCCGCCCAGAGGGTTCGGAGAGCCGCATTATAGACCTATTGTACGAGAAAATTGAACCCAAAATAGAGTCAGGGAGCCTTTAAGATGAAATAACTATATGAGCATTGAGTCTGATGTTTACTTGCGGCTAGTAGTGTTGGAGAACACACTTTAACCTTAGAACGGCCAGGATTTTTCAAATGCGCTGAAAACCACTGGGGTCTAAAGGACACCCCCCTCCAGTATTAAAAATATTCTCATTTTCAGGTCTCTCTAATTAAATCCAAATCGAAGATGCAGAGTTATGCTTTTATTTATTGCAATTAAGTTTTAAGAATGTACAACTGGCACTTCATGCATAAAAAAATTACTTTCTATGCATTTTTAAAAATTATTTTATTTTTTCCTATTAAATATGTTAATTGTTAACATACTTTAGACAAAGTCAATAAATTTAAAGACATTAAAAACTAATGTGTAATTTCATGTGTGCTAACATCAAGGAATTCAATACGAACCCCACTGGTAGTTCTAAGGTTAAAACGAACATTGAAGCTCACAGTGTAGGAGAGTATTTGGGCTGTAGTGAATCTATACCAAGATATTTATACACGTAGAAGCTCAATGATCCATCCCAAAAAGTAATATTCCTTGTTTCAACTTTAAAGTACTGTCGGGTTTGATTAAATTTGGCTCCAATGAGGAGCCTTGAACTGTTAAGACGAACGTAGCACAAACCACAGGGTCAAGTTTATCAGGAGTAGACTATGCCCTGACCTAAAGTTCAGAAAGAAGGGTGTTAGAGATCACGGTCGGTGTAAAAAATCCGTGGATGGTGCTTTAAAATGTTAATTTGGTGCCGCTTTCGCGCCCTCCGCTTTCTCATGGCACCCAAATTAAAGTTTGCCGAGAAAGAGCCCTACTTTTCTAGGGCTGTTTGGCGGACGTTCGTTCGCTGCTGGAAGTTTGCAACGCAAAATCTTGCCTGCTCTGTGGACTTCGACTGCGGTGTTCCATTCAATTTCCAAAAGAACTTTTTAGGCAAAAGTTCATCTTGAAAAGCCGGAGCATTTACGGCGGCCTAAGCAGAATGTGAAAATCATCGCAATTTCGAACTGTGAGGAAAAGATTCAAACGTACGGTAGAAATGTATGTGCTTGTGGACTCGAAAAGTTTGACACAAGTTTCTAATAACGGCTTGCTTTCGTACCGAAAATTTCACTGAATAAGTTCAACGATTCAAAGTTTTATGAAAACCTTGAATAAAAATGGTTCATCCCTAAAGTCCATTTTCAAAGTACCATACTTGATTTACTTGAAAATGAAATGACGATCACTGAAGGTCTAAAGTCAAACAAGTTGACAAGCATGGGTTGTGGCAATTATCGAGCCCCAACGAAACTATGAAGCATTTCCTGAAAAGAGATATTACAGCAAAAAATATCAGGGCTAAACTGCTATAAAAGCGAATTCTTTCAGTTGATTCTCCACTAAATTTTGGCAGGTCGATAGTACTCGCCAAATATTGTTTTCATGAACGAAAATCGAATGTGGAACCTGATCTGTTTATGAGTAGTCGCTCACGAAAATCGTTGGGATTTGCTTTTGCTTTGGCAGCTATTGGACCTGTCAAAATACTTGTTTTACTCAATTTCGGTTACACTATTAAGTTCTGCAAAGAACAAAACGTGTGTGAAAACTACTACCTGTTGTAGAATTACTTTGTTTTTGTAAGGGTGTTGGATTGTTTTCTTTATAAATCCATGGATGAAGCCCAGACAAAGCGCTTCTCGGAACAGTACCACTACTGCTGGAGAGGAGAGTTTATCAGCTCGTACATCGCCAGCAACACGAACTAGAATTAACGACGTTAAATGTGTCAACAAAGACCTCTCCTCTCTCGCTTGTCAGCGTCAACTCGAGCTCAACAAACAAAGGAAAACAACGTTAGGATCTCGACAAATGAGACGCTACACCTACAGAGCATTAGCTTCGTCAGATGTACAAGCATTATGTCCTAGTGGAAATGATCCACTTAGGCAAGTGGGTGGGAGAAAACTGATTAAAACAGCTAATAAAGTGTAGAAGTCCAACATTCATGCGTCCATATCCCGATGTTCTGGACGATGAGTGTGAAGTCAGGAGATTATAGGACCGAAGAAACTGAAATAATTAAACGACTAGTCAAATAACGTAGGCATATATCACGTAATAATTAGGCATATGTTGCCTTATTACATTTCAAAGAAACGGTATTGCATTACCACCAATAATATTAATCTAATCTATCTAATACTAAGAATGACCGTCGTGTGTTTATATATTTATGTATATATATATACATATATATAATTATTTATATATTTATTTATTAATATGTTTCGTGTCGTTTTAAAAAAAAATTAGAGAGATCCAGAGCCTTATATACTTAAGTGCGTATCGTAGATCCTGAGTTCGGCGGGCTATTGTCCTATGATTCGGGTTCATTGTACCCGAATATGACACGAATTGCATAGTCAATTGCAGCAGTAGAAAACGAAGTGTCTTAGTTTTCACTAGGAATGTTATCATTAAAGAAATACACCTTTGTTTGTCTTATGCATATAAAACGAAATATATTGCATTGTATTCTTATATGTAATTTTATTTAATATCTTTCCAATAGTATTTGCCATCATTTTTAATGGCACGGGTATTATCACAAAATCTCCGCCGTCATTTTTGACGGCTGGGTACACTAGTAGTAAAATAATAGGCAAAATAGCAACCATTCACTTTTTCCCTACAAATGTGCTAATGAAAATCTATTAAAAAAATATATGTATCAGAAACAGTACAACCGGCAAAACCAGAGGAAATTTTCTTAATTTAAAAAAAACTAATGTGTTGGAACGCATAATTGACACAACACCCTTTAGAAAAAGGACAACAATTTTTCCTTTTCTACACCATTGTAGCTTTGTTGCTCCCACACAAGTCGCTGGAGCAGCTGTTCTGTAATTAGCTTGAATCTGAAGAGGCTTCTGCATCTTCTTCACAGAAAAGCACTTCATTAGTGCTTCATTAGTCAAAGATTTTTCCTCTATGAGCTTATTACTTCTTTCGGTCAATTAATGAGGGCATATCCAATATGTTCTTTCAACAAAAGTCCTTTTGTAGAATTTTGAAGCTGCCCAAACTTTGGCATCTCTATCTCTAATGGTCTTTTATTCCTTTTCGGCAGGTAAATCAAGTTCAGAACACTTAGGTACTGCCTTAAATTAAAAGAGTTCTTCACAAATTCATGGTTTAAAGGTCAATAGCTTTTGTCCCTAAAACGATTGTAAGGTCTAGTATTTTTTGATGTACTTCGTACCCTCAAATTAACCACAGGAGACATTATTTTGGTTTAAGGTTTCCTCATGCTATAGAACTACATGATCGTAAGTAGGATACCATAAAACTATGGAGTCATAAAAAGAATACAATAAAATTGAAGACACGTAAATAAGATAGCATAGAAATGAAGACCGCAGGCTGCTTAATAGGATATGATGTGATTGAAGACTCGTAAATAGGAAACTACAGAAACGAAGAGCCGTAACTAAGATAAAGAACTCAGAACTCATAAATAGGGAACTATAGGACTGAGGATTAGTAAATAGGATATTTCAAGACTCAAGATTCGTAAATAGGATTCTACAGAACTAAAGTCTCCTAAATAGGAAACTGCAGAAATGAGGGCTCGTTTATTAGCAGGATCTAATACACTTATATAATAGACAGTGTATCTTCCTCTGTGTGTGTCCGTCCCGTTACTTCCTATCTAATACTGAAGAAAAATTATTGAATTGAAATCCGAACGGGTATACCTGTATTATTAGGATTCTACAGTGGATCCCAAAGGCATCGAATCACTACAAAGTACGAAATATTTACTGTTAATAGTCTTCTCTTACATGGCCATGTTATCGGTGGATAAGATACAGAATGGAAGTTCCTTATACGTTCAATGAAAAATATTCAGGTTTTGATAGCACCTCGGGTAAAATAGAAAAACGTATTTTAATTTCTTATATCCTTAATTTCATCACTTTTCAACCGTGGAATTCCAACATGTACTATGTACGGCCTAGAAAAATAGTCCTTTACAGCACAATAGTTTTTCGTAAATTTTTAATACATTCATCTTTATCTCTATAATAATTTCAAATTAGTCAAATCTAAATCGTGGAATTTCTACGGGAACTGTCTAGTGCTCTTAGAAAGCATAGGACCGAGGACCTGTTGGTTTAATGAAATGGAGAGCAAATATCAGGACTTGTTCATTGAGAAGCTCATGAACAACAGGATTGTCACCTTCCATTCTCACAGTAATCGCTTTAACCAACATAACAAGGACAACGATAAGGAGGCAATGTATGTTATTATTATTATTATGTTTCTGTAGGAGGCAACGTATTAAACAACATCCTTATAACGAAAATATTGCTTTTCTACACGATTGAAAGTAGTGTTATATATTGGGTGTTCTTATTTGTTGAAAAAATTATGAAATGGAAAAGAACTGATTTTCATTATCACACTAAGGTAATTGAATAATGATGTTGATCCCTTAAATCTAGCTGTTTTATAAATTTTACCAAAATGCTAATGTTGTTCATTTAAATGCCAATACGTTATACTTGAAACCTATTACAGAATTGGTTGCACAGGAATAAAAAACCCTTCAAATATTTACTGCCATATGTTAAGTTCGTAGCTGTAGTATCATCTTGTACCTTTTAACACGTTAACCGCCACATGTACCACCGGTGGTACATATGAGGATTTCACTTACCGCCGCATGTACCACCGGTGGTACATTTCCAAATTTTTAATAATTATTTTCAAAAATTAATTTAAAATATTTACGGAAGGTTAAATGATAAAGTCGTAAAATGGTAAAGTCGTGGCGGTAGTGACAAATCTCTGATATCAGGCATGGCGGTTAACGTGTTAAACATGTAAATGTTTCTCAAGGTGATTCTCTACAGTGCAGTGTGCATTGTAATTTTTTGTCAAAAGTAAAATGAAACTATAAAAGTCATCTACCTTGTATTCTGTATCCCATAGTGCATTCGAAACCTAGAAGTTTTTTTCCATATTTGCCGCCACTATTCTCCTGGGCTTATAGGCAATTTTCAACAAATGCAATGACTATAAGCTCGATTCTTTGCTTTTAGTAACAGAATACAAAAGACCTTAGAAAGCTGTGACTGTCAAGTTTATTTTTCAATAATGTTGAGTAATTGATAAGCCACGTCTGTACTTCCAACTGCATGCTCAAAACGGTCATAAAGAAGTTGCTCGAGCGACAAGAAGAAGTTTTAATTCAAGAGAAGTTGTTCTTTTTGCTGGCAACATTGTTGCCAGTTTGGCACTGCGTTTCTATGGACAAATCGATGGAGAGCTTTAAAAAGAGCATAGCAAATAGCAGGAAGATGATCGTTCAGTTCACTGTCGCAGAAGGCGAGGCTTCAAGCCGTTCTTATGAAGACACAATAAATTTAACAGCTCACAATAACTCTTGTACAGCAAGGTGCTACCCGGGGTAACGATGCGCTTCTCAAGATAGTCTCCTATTACTGATGAGACATGTACCCTGTTCGCTGCTTACTGCAAATGAGACGCTTGGCAGGATGGCTAGGACTCACTGAAAAGATTCTAAATGATGATTACACTTTACTGAAAAGGCTTCGTACGGGAGCTACAGTTTACTGAAATGACTGTACTAAGTATCTCAATTATCCGAGAACTGAATTGATTGTAATACTGTAGTTTAATTCATAATTTTCTTAATGATGGCGTAGTTAGCAAGAGAACATTCCTGTTTTCGGAGCCCATGGCTCCTGGAGACATACGTAAGAAGAAAATTCTTTTCTCAGCACAGCTTTATCACGTGGCTCAACTCCAGCGTTCACATGGTAAGCAGAACTAATTTTTTTCCTTATTCGAAATGGGACTTTTGCACGCAAAAAACGAGAGACTTGCCTACGTGTTGATGGCTACCACTTTGGAATTTCAAAGCGAACAATAGTAATATTTAGTGAATTGGTGAGCACTCTCGTTAAACTGAAGTGAAATTCTTCCGAGTAATTTGATCATTATTGAAAATCCGTGAGTCACATGCACACATCATAGGTTTTCTTTCCAGGCCATGAAATTTATTTCAATACTTTATAAAACATCACACAAGAGCGTCAGCTACTCGTATCGAATTGTTGAACTAGATCGGAACAAAGATGCAGTGCCAGTGTGTCAGAGTGACAGTGTGTCAGAGTGACAGTGTGTCAGAGTGTGACAGTGTGTCTGAGCGACAGTGTGTCTGACTGGCAGTGCATCAGAATGGCAATGTGTCAAGAGAGGAAGAAGCTGCAGAGGTAGTTACAGTATGGTTACTGAAGTCTGTAACACTCCGTCACTCACACGTCAACAGTTCATGACAAATACAGGGCAGTATCGTACATCACTCCAGCACTGCCCTGGAACCGAAGTCTGGCTTCATTGCAAGATGAAAGTAAATCAGCAAGTGTTTCCAGATTATACCATGTAAGAAGAAAATCACATAATTTGTTAGAAATTTGATCTCAAAGGAGTGAAGATACCGTTAGCAAACGCTCGAAGTTCATCTTAAGGATCGTCGTCATTAACTGAGTTCTAGACTAGCGTCTAGTTTACTGAAATATTCGTGCCGATAGTCGTCAGGAAATGATACATATACGTATTTTAAATTTACGATTAACATCCCGAACATGTCGGTTTTGAGAGTTTGTCAACAGGGAGCAAAGGAAGACGTCTAATAGAAACAAAACACCACAGTTTCCAATTGTTTGGTCCGGAATATTTCCGATGTCTTTACATACGAAGTGACGGTAAGCCTTTCGAGCGTAGACTACGGCGGTTCTTTGATGAATTCCACTCTAAAAATTATAACTCCTACGTGGCAGGAGTTTTTTGACGTAACTTTCGTTTTTCATTTTTCATCTTAAAGAAGACTTTTCCGAAAAAATGAGTCATTCCAATAGTTTGAAGCTGTTTTCTCCTATTTTAGTAATCTTGTTAAGATAGGTAATTAGTGACGCTTTCCTTGCTGAATCTATTTCACCATAATCAATTTGGGTTTCTGATGACTCAAACTTTCTCTTTCATTTGAAATTATTATCGACAAATTAAGGGTTCAATTTACCTTGACATCGAGAAGATATATCTTCCAGTTTAGCAAGAGTTTTCTGCAATTAGGGACTATCATCTGATTGTATTTTCCTTGGTCTCAAGTTTCAAAATTGTGCCTGAAGTAAACAGTGAGCGCATGGATATCAGAGTGATTTTCAAAAATAAGTGATATTTCAGTATTAGAGTAAACGAATTTGAAGATGAGGCATGTGCTAATATATGTTCATATTAAAGACTTCAATGAGAGTGAGGGATAAAGGATTTATTAAAACGTGTGCTTGACGGAAACTAGAAGAAAGTTCCTCGTACAAGGGCCACACATTATGTACATCGTCTACTTAGTGTATAGCTTGTAGTGATTCCTTAGTTGTACGATATAGAGGGACCATTTCTAGTACCATGTATAGAAGGGAAAGAAAACGATAAAAACGGAAAGATAAAAATAACGCAATATTAAAGGAGTTTAGAAATATCAACACAACAGTAATGAATGTTTTGGCCGGAACTGAAGAAGAGAGAGGCTGTGTGAAACAAAAGTCCATACTATTACACCAGGGGAAGAATTTACCCAGAGATATAGCAACAAATATTCTTTTAGCGACTGTAGGAGGGTAAATTATCCATTTGTGATTATCTTTAACAAGTCGTTTATTTTGTTTACAAATAATAATCTTGAATAGAGTAAGCTGTTTTGTGTGGTTAACACCCCTGTTGCTATCTTATATTATAGTTATCAGAAGGATATGACATTCTATCACGAATGAGTGCTTAGATATTCACAGCTAAAAATTACTATTTGTCTACTTGATGAGTGAACGTAACTATCCGTCATTGCTTATGAATAATAATGACCGAAGCTTTTAATTGGAAGCAGGCCACGTCAAATAAGTCTATTACATCATCAGGGCTTTGACTGAAGCGACATCACTGGCGTAGGAGAATCAAGCTTACGCTCTGAAGCCCTGGATGCATTCAGTGAGTTTTTCAGCGAGTGTTTTATCGAGCGAATCAGGGAGTAATTCAGTGAGTGTTTCATCGAATGGATCAATGAATAATTCGGTGAGTAATTCAGTGTGTTTCATCGAGGTAATCAATGAAAAATTTCGAGAGTGATGCCGTGAGTGAAACAGTAAGTTAATTAGTATTTCAATAAGTTAGTGACTTAATGAAAAACTTGGTGAGCTGACCAGCGAGTTAGTGATTATTTTAGTGAGTTAGTGAGTTAATGAATATTTCAGTGAATTAGCTAATGAATTAATGAGTATTTCATATAGCAGCTTAGGGATTTAGCATTTCGAGGAACAATTTATTGAACGAGTACTATATTGAGTAATTCAACAAATGAGTATTTCAATGAGTAGATCAGTGAGTAATTTTGGGAAAAATTAGGAGAAATCGATTTCAAACGATTCATAACCTCATTATGAACACCTCAGATTGTGTTCAGTACGGGCTGTGTGTTGTGTACAGGATCTTCCATCGTCGCAACTACCTTTAAAAAATGAATATATCTTAAAGTAGTCCTCATTTCAGCGCAAATGACAGCGCATACTCGAAACGATGTTCCCTATGTTGAACAAAGATCCAATAATATTCATTAGTACAAAAAACAAGATGTAAAAATGCAGTACCTGTAAAACATCGGTGATCCAAATGTAACGAAGTATTTTTTAAATTGTACAGGCTTAGAACAAGCGACCTCCCGTAAGCTTCAATCTCGTCCAATGATCTCTTCTTGATGAAGAGTCCAGTGGTGGTGACCTCACCGCCGAGCAACAAAAATACCATACAAACAACTCTTATTTAATCAAGAAATACACTAACATCGGCTGAGTCTTCATCGAAGCCCAGAATAATAGTAGGGGTTCATGGACCAATTTTGCTCATCATAAAAAGCCTTTTATCACGAGCCACAGAGTCATTACAGACCCAATTTTCTTTCTTGTTATTCTTAATATTAGCGCGTGACTTGTTGTTGACGGAGACCTGGCAATGATCTAGTCTCATTCACAACATATTTTCGCTACAAATACAATATAGTCCGCTGATGGCAAGACGTCCGTTCTTTTCGCAAAATTTTCGGGCCAAAAAAGATCCTGATCCTCTTTTTCTTTCACTGAAGTCAATATATGACATATGGACTGCATCATAACTCGTAGCAGAAGTCAGTCAAACGCATTTGTGAATCTTCAATTTTTTCTGAAAATGAAGAAGTGTTATTCGCTTCCTCTTTTAAAATCAATAAGAAAAATCATCGCTGGACTATTAAAATAAATTCGTGAATAATTGAAGAGGGGCTTTCATGGGGTTAGTAGTTTTTTTACCTATAAAACTTCGTCCAACATAGACGAAAAGTTTCAAAGATTCAAACTTCGAGCTGGCATTGTAGTTGGAGGCCTTGATCAGTGAGTGGAAATGTTAAGCCGTTGAGAAGCTGATTTAATTACATTTCTCTTCTTTGTTAATTAAAGAAAACTCGTTTTGAATTAAAACTTTGCTTTTCATTTTGCGCTCTAGCAAAGAGACATAGAGTCTGCGACCTCACGAGTCAGTGAGCCTTCTCTAACAGTAGAGCATAGAAAATTCTAGTCTTTTATTTCATACACTAGTTCTAACACTTTGATTAATTGCTCAACTTTAGTTCTACGTTCTAATTAGACTGAAATTTTATACCTCGGAGATCAAATTACGAAGATGTTTTTAACCGTTTTGTTAATTTCGTACTAAATAAGTTAAATACTTACAAAGCTTGGAAAGTCAGAGAATCATATATAGAATTAAACAATCTTAGTAATTCAATTTTAAAGCATTATTTTTACAGCAGGTTTACTGCTGAATTTCTCGTAGTTGAAATCCTTGATCGTGAATATTTCGGGTGTAGAAATTGGACAATAATTATTGGTTTTCTCAGGCTCGGTATCTTCCGGAGCTGTACTGTGGAGCTCATGAAAATTGTCAAAAATAGAACTGAAACAGAAGTAGGAGTTTTCTATGACGCTATACACCTACGATTTGATTCAATATCAATAAACTTTGAAAGGCGTTACTCATGAATTGAAATATTCACAGCCCTGTTTGGAAGTAGTACTTCTAAAAATTGATAATTGAGGGAAGTTTATCGTGGTCCTACAGAAGATGCATAGTTTCCTTATTAGTTAAGAAGAATACAATAAAATAAAAGCAGAGTGAGCAAATAACACGCTGACACAATATTACAACGAACAAATGATATTCGAACTCAGAAAATTCCGCGACATACAGAGTGAAATAATTTTTGAAAATAATCCAACCGTAATTAGGCAGTAACTTCGAATTTAGATCTTTAAACAAGGAACTTAATTGTTTGTTCTTGGAGAGAACAAGATTAAAACGGTCAACTATAGTTTGATCTCTAAATTATTCTAATTGTTTTATCGTTTTGAGGTAACTAAGTGCATATCATATTAAAACAAGTTTCTGCATTGTAGCGACATACTGCTCAACACAAGGTATCTCTGAACAGCTTCAAATGATATGTTACCTCCTGTAGCGTGGGCCTTGGATTTCTGAAGCACATTTAGAATGAGGCTATAGGAACGAACCTTCGGGCCCATTCTTGGATCGGATAATTACTTCGAAAATTATTCGGTTACCCAAATCCCATGCCGTATACTTGCGGCGTCAACCTTGGCGGCAGCGGAATTCGAACAGGGGTTCGAACGTTGTTTTCAGTCAGTCAATGAACGCAAAAGACTTCGCATAGGGAATGGAAACCCACAAAACGACCTCCAGCGCATGTTGATGATAAGCTACAGAAATTTACCATCTATGAAGACGCGTTAGCAGTGACATGATGTATGCTAGAAAGCAACATATTTTAAACACAGAGTGCGGCAAAATGATCTGTTACTTCTATAGGTTTAATCAATGAAGGTGAAATTCTCGCTCGTTCACTTCTTGATGGCATCAGAAAAAAAATGAAGCAAAACGGCATGAAATACACTTTTTGAAAATTAAACTTCGTTTTATTTTATTTACGTTTTTTTCATTTAATAAACCTACAAATAAGCTATACCTGTAATGTGAAAAATAAACATGACGTGCAAAATGGTAACCATGTGTGCGATGTAGTGGGTAATTTGCATGCAAATATATGGCATGGATAAACGTGGAGTGCAAAAAAAAAATACTCATGGATTTCGGAATGAAAACCGAAACCGAAAACCTCCTTTGTAAAGTTCATCGTTTTCTCTGGTTGCAGTCGGTGAAAAAAATCTTTTGACCATCCGACAACGAAGTGGCTTACTGGGGTGACCACTCCACCCTAAAAAAGATAGGACACCTCCCTTAATCTGTCTCGAGGTCTCGCTATTCGCGGCATCCGAGATGTTATCGACAGAAGCCCAAGTCTTTGCCTTCACAAAAATCTGGCAGCTTTACAGCAGAATTTAAGATGAAGAAGATGTTCAGGTGGACGTGACATGTCTACCTGCATGGCCAGTTGGAATTAAAAGTGACATTTTATAAGTTAATCCACAAAAACTGACATTTCATAACGTGCTTCAATCAACGTTACTAAAAACTAGTGTATGCAGCCCTCAAAAATGACGGCAGAGAATTTGTGATAATACCCGTGCCATCAAAAATGATGGCAAATACTGTTGGAAAGATATTAAATAAAATTACATATAAGAACGCAATGCAATATATTTAGTTTTATAAACATATATTTACAAAGGACAAGCGTTTTAATTGAGTATTTCTTTAATGACAACATTCCTAGTGAAAACTAAGATACTTAGTTTTCTACTGCTGCAATTGACTCTGCAATTCGTGTCATATTCGGGTACAATGAACCCGAATCATAGGGCAATACCCCGCCGAACTCGGTATCTACGATACGGACTCAAGTATACGTATAAGGCTCTGGATCTCTCTTTTTTTTAAAGTGAACCGAAACATATAAACAAATAAATAAATATATAATAAATATATATAAATAAATAAATATATAAACACACACGGTCATTCTTAGTATTAGATTGTATAAATTAGAGGGAGGGAATGTTAAATTATTGAAGAAATTTGAGATACTGACTAAAAATTTCACTTAGTGCTTAATTCACTTTTATTTTATTCACTATTCACGTAATTCACAGTTTATTCATGAATGCTGTTACATTATAATTTCAAATCTACGACTAAATTCCTTCACGGAGGGATAAAAAAAATGTTTTGTACTTTTATAGGGATAGATTTAGTGCAGAATCGTTACTAGAGAAAGGCAAGAGCTTTTCCCAACTTTCTTATAAAAAACAAGGACAAAATTTGTGCAACCAGATTTTTTCTTACGCGTTAGGGAAGAAAAATATTTGTATACTTTATTGTTATAAGATCATTTTATTTCAACGCAACTGATTTTGATTCTATATGCAAATAAATAATATAAACAATTAGGTTCAAGAGTATTACAACTAAAACAAAAACTTTGATTACATCCATTATCTTGATTACAAAGTCCCCTGGGCATACAATAAACTAAGCACAAAGCTCATCTACGTCAAAACTTATTCTCTAGTAGTAACAACAATCTTGTTTTTACTTTACTTTTTTTCCACTAATGGAGGCTTCTTACTCAAGCTTTCTATTTGATTTCTACATAAAAATTTAAAACTATTCATACAATGTGACGGAACATGAAGATCAAAATGTATGAACTCAAAAGATACACGTAGTTTTAAAATAGTAATGACCTGTTAAACTGTCGTGTTCCTAAAACAACTATCGTAAAATTAATATAACTAAGCTTTTATAAATTCTACTTGTAGACAGGAGTTGAATATCGTAGTAACAGCACTTACAAGACAGCCATGTCAAAATATTGTCAATTACTGCCGGCTGCAGCGTGTGATATTGGTAATGAAGCATGAGAAGATTATAGAGGTTTAAGGCATTTCTTTTTCTTTAAGAAAAAACGGCTATTGAAAGCTATCGTTCGCTGCTGCTAAACGGATATCATTTATTGTGAAGAACTGTTCCTTTCTCGTGCATCTATCAAAGTCCTTGAGAGAATTTATCGGAGGTCTAGACCCAAGGTTGCATTCATCATCGGCTTTTAACACGCTGCGAAACAGACAAGAAGAGACATTTAACTTCAACAGACAAGCACATTACATTTACAATGCGCTTCGGCCGACGAATGAGTATTTGAACGTGTTGGAATAAACGAAACAACCAATAGCATTGTGTTCGCTATAAAATTTCAATCCAAACACGCAAACCGAACGAAAGGATGACTGCAAAAGAAAATGTTAGAGCAGCGACGTCGTCGGTATTAGAGGAGTTAGGGCTGATCGATAGGCAGATTTGACTTCAGATGTTTTACTCAAATGGCAGCCGGGCGGTGGTGACTGGGGCAGTGAAGTTTGTATATAACAGAATGGAACAGACAAGAATTCATGGAAAACAATAGTCCACAATAGAATAAAATAGAATGGAATTGAGCATGGCTCCAGGAACGAGCTGAGTGGTCAATTCTTAGGTTGTTGTATATTGTAGTTAATCATAAGAAAACGATGTAATTAGCAGCACATGATATCTTATTACTAACAGTGCTGCTTACACGGCAAAAAATGCAAGCCGCGGTTCAGACTACGGTTCAGACCACAGTTCAAACCACGGTTCAGACCACGGTTCAGACCACGGTTCAGACCACGGTTCAGACCACGGTTCAGACCACGGTTCAGACCACGGTTCAGACCACGGTTCAGACTACGATTTAAACCACGGTTCAGACCATGGTTCTTGGAGCACATCGATGGTTTTCACGGTAGTATTTCAGGAGTTCAAGAAACAAGAAATTTTAAATACATAATTCTCGAAGGCGCAGGGGTTCGCAGATGTCCACTTCAGTCCGAGTGATCATAATATAATATGGAACACAAAATAAGAATTATAGTTGATACATGACGTATCGATATGAACGAAACACTGAGTAAACATCAAGAATCGTGTCTTCTGTGCAGCTTAGTTCTTCAAAGCAAACTATGCTCGAAAATGCATCGTATATCTTACGCTTTTTTGTAATGCACCCTGCAGCGGAGTCGAGTCTAGTCTTGTTTGATTACATTTTTACCTGGCAACTCACCGTTGAGTTTCTACACGTCATTTTAGTTGCAAGAATTTATTCTCGGCTAATTTCATCTATTGGCAACGAGCCTCACATTTTACTTCAGCTTTTCTTGACAAGGGTTTGAACGGACATATTATAAAATATGTCCAGTATTTGTGTTCCACTGACAGGTTTGTATTGACACACTAGGATTAACATGTCAGAGGCAAGCACATCCGTTACGAAAATAATTATATAAACCCTAAATTAGTCAATACGAATGTCATTGAAAAGTAGGAGAAAATATGAATGTTATGTACTGTATGTTGATAGGGGACGCTTGCAGCGATTTTTACTACTGAATATTACTTTTGTACAATATTTGGAACAGTGGGGAAAACAAATAAACTAAACTTAAGGTTGCTTTAAAATACTGTAACTCCGGCGAAATATCGGTAATCTCCGTCTCTTTGGTAAACTAAAATATTTTTTTCAAACCTGACTTTTGTAAGATCATACAACAAAATGCTTACCAGGAAAAACTAGCTTTAAAATCCAACGCAAAAGAAACTAAGGCAATAGACGAGAGCAATTGCAATGGACAGCACTGTACAGTGTAACTCAATTTAGCGCTTTTAATATACGCGGAGCTGAATTAAAAAGTCACTGCGGAAATTTCGTTTTTCTGAGCTACCTTTTATCCACTAAACACGCGTCCTGAACACTGCAGATACACGTTTCCGTAGGGGCGACTACGGAAATGTATTTACGCTTTTGAAGAACTGTTTCGAGTATTGCATCCATCTTTGTTGAGCAGCGAAGTCCTGTTTTGTCATTGTGTGTTCGCCGGAGCAGCCAGCATGCGTGACGTCTCAATTGAAGCGAGCACGAAACCTTTATTTTGGTCACTGGGACAAGTATAAAACTGGCCGATGTTTGCAACGCGAATGGACTTAAAACTTTCTTTTAGGCGGCTCATGGATTCATTCAAGCAGCTGCAATATACAGTATGTGTTCATTAAACATTTATACTCGTAGAATGAAAATAATAATCACAGACAGAAAGTTTCTAAGTGTGTGATAAATAAGAAAAACCGGAAAAGATTTCGAAGTTTCTAGAGCCAGTGTTATATAGGGTAGAATTATAGAGTTGTATGCGTTTTTATAACGCAAATAAGAAGTAAAACTTCCTCCGCAAACTATGTAGAATTTTATGGATTTAATGGCGCAAAATTAAAAGTTTTAATTTATGAAATTTTCGTAATTTATGTCACTATTTCATAAGTAAGAAGGTTGAAGCTGTTGTCTCTTCTATTCCATAATTCCAAGTCCTCTAATTTTAAAAAATTGTTTCCTGACAACAAATATTCGAAATAATAATCATTCTCACTGTTATAATATCAAATCAAAATGAAAAATACTTTGCAAGCATGTAAAAACTTCTGACCCAAAAATTTGAACAAAGAGACAAGTGAAGTTTATGTGACAATGTTTAATGAACGAGCTTGCTGAGGTTGTTTTGTAAATGAATGATGTTACACTCGTTGCAATTCATTTCTGCATTAATCACACTCTACGCTTGTCAAAGCATTTGACTTGCTGGCTCAATTCTTGTCTGTACTTATTCTTGATTATAATGCAATCAGAAATCTCACGTACGAAGCACATGTTAGTAAATAGTACTTTGTAATAATTAGCAGAAGTGAAACTTTAGAATTTTTGATCTACTTTAACTCCAATCATTGCCACTCAATCATTGCAATGCCACTCAATCATGGCAATGCACGACATGTTAAACTTTCCCGTGCCATTGATCGTCTTTCTCTGATGTGTCTCTTTAAATTTAATCAATTATGCTGGATTTTTCAGTTAACTAAGGTAATGATTAAAATTTTACAGATTATCACTACATCACACTCAGTGACCGACCAGGAAATACGAAACACAACTTGTAAATTTCTACCCGGTCGTAAATTTAATTACATGATTTTAGGCTCACAAATGGACATTCTAACTATAACATTGTTACATATAACTTTTTTCAGAGCAAATTTTTTTTACAGTTTTTGAATACGTTTACTTTTGAACTTTGCTTCAATTGTGAGAACAAAACCACCGTTTGTGGCACCATCAACCAATGTTTTTCAACTGCTTGAGGATCTCAACGAAAAGGCATTTTAAAATCCATCCTTGTATATTTCTTGTACCAACTTTACTGGAATAAACAGGTTTTTCTTTCCTATAGAAAATTTGAAACACAGATTTACAATATTTTCAAGCTTCTGTCAAAAAGAAATAAAACGCAAAGAACGCCACGCAAAACTGGCGTGATGGATCAAACTGTAGTCGCAGTTCCACTGCGTTTCCAGGGTTCTTTGTTTACTAAAATGTAAGTGTTGGTTTATGCTAATACAGTATAAATGCGACCTATTGCTGAATCGAATGCACAGGAAATGAAATGATTCTTTGGCAGTACGTGCCACGTTTGGTTCCTTGCATTGTAAACACACGTAAACAAACGTGCGTGTGGGCGAAATAAGGCGGGTATGGACGAAACAACACGTTTCTTGGCGAAACAACGCGTTTCTGGGCGAAACAACGCGTGTCTGGGCGAAACAACGCGTGTCTGGGGTGAAACAACGCGTGTCTGGGCGAAACAACGCGTGTCTGGGCGAAACAACGCGTGTCTGGGGCGAAACAACGCGTGTGTGGTGTGCGGCCCCGGAGCTAATAAACATGTTCGAGAATAGCACGGCGCGACGACAAGAGGCAAGGCACCTAATATGCTAATGGCCCTCATTTGGCAGGGATGAACTCGGACAAGTTTTAATACGAAGAATAATTTTCTTGTCCTCGACTCGAAGTAGACCAAACAAGCTGGTGGGCTTATGAAGGGATGATGCACTCACACTTCGGCCAATGGATCGGGTGTCGAATTTGCCCTCAAAAAATGTTGATTTCCGTAAGGAAACTTTTTCTAGAAAGACCAAGAAGACTGTTTTTCTTAAGTTGAACAATTAGTGAGTAAAAACAGATTGAGTTACGGATAATTATTCATATTATAAATCACATAGTATGTAGACTTTCATTCAATGAAAATAGCCTTAAAGTATAGTTTGAACTATTTAATGCATGTAAGTACATCATCTTTTAATAAAAAAATGAGTTAACAACCGTATGCCGTCGGTTTAAAAATTGCATACCTGAACGTTTGAGTTCTTTTAAAATGATGATTTTTGAAATTAAGAAATGCCTGATTTTATAGTTGTAAATTGCAGCTCCTAATTAGCTCTCTGTCTCTGATGCGAATCTTTGACACAGAAGACGAAGATACGAATATTTTTTATCTTTTGCCTACGTCTTTACACTTCCAGAAAATTTGCTCTTTCATGAAAATAGTATTTCTTAGAATAAATAGCGACTTTTCGGACAAAATCAGTTCATAATTCATATATATACATATATATATATATATATATCTTAAATAGTACTTTTTATAAGAAATAGAAGCTTTTTAGGCGTGGCACAGCAATACAGTATATGGGAAAAAGTTGAAACACTGAAGCGATGAAGCTGAGGATCGAAAGCTGACTTGCGAACAGAGGGAACGTAGTATCGCTTTACATGGATAATCACTGACACGTCGAAACGAGTAAATTTATGGGGCCACTTGGTGCTTTTTCAAGAGGGATATAGGATGTTCCGAAAAACTATTGAATAGAAATTGCGTGCTGGTCTCCCAAATGTTGATTCTGTTGAAAAGATGCAAAAAAAATTATCGCAAAGTAGGCGAAGCATGTTGTAGGGGTTTGTCTACAGTGAAAAAATATCAGGGAGCGACTTCATATTATTGGTTGAAGGGAGTTACGTTGAAAAGGAAAGCCATACAAGGGAGGAATTCAACCCATGATCAAAAATTAGAAGAGGCAAAACACTCGAGTTAGAGACGAAGGTATCCTCAGTATGAGAGATAAGCTGCTCTTAATAAAAACTTGTCCAATAGCGACCATATTTTTTTGCAAGTGATTTTGTGAATATGAAAATGTCATAACACAAGATGTAATAGCCCACGAAAATTTCAAAGTAAAATAACTTACTAACGACAGTGTTTAGGGTGCTATGTTTGATACATTTTTTTTCATGAAATGTTATTGTTAGGCAACGTGTGGCGAGTATAGTAATATCTACCAAACGTGGTCTCAGTTATCAATCGTAGTTTTTACCTTGTAGGATGGTGGGTCTTGCTCTCTCGTTTTCCTTTTTGATTGATGCAAGGCAATGAAATCAGTATCATTATGTGCACGGGCGCTGCAGGCTAGACACCCTGAGGAACCAAAGCGGTGCTGCGTGAGTGTAGGACGTACAGAGAAAATTCGAATTGTTCTGCCAGCGATAGGCTCGAGGAGTGCAGGCAATTGACATGCTGGTAATATCGTAATTGAGGGCAGTAACAACTAGCACCGTCATTCCCCACGTCAGTCAAAATGCTGATGACGTTCTCAACCTCAGGAAAGACGCAATATCTGCAGTCAGGAAGTGGATTGGGAAGTGGTGTCACAGGGGGCAGTAAAGTTCTGGTATTTATGTCGGAGTTTCTGATTCTGATGCAGCAGCTATCGGTTAGTATTAATCAATTGTGAGTATCAAATGGTGGGTTAAAATTGCAATGCGATTAGGTAAATATCCCTGTTGAATATGAAGCACTTTGTGTTTTTGTGATTTAGAAAACAATATCACGACCAGGTATTCCAGGGCTTAAAGCTTAAGTAATTAATCTCGACAGGTCAAATTCAGAGCTACCTCTACCGGGCAATTCATTGCCTAATCTTTATACTTGCTTTCCGTGACTTTAGAATAAATGTTTGATCTGTCAATCCTTGAATGTTTAATATCCTTTCACACGTCTGCCATCATAAATGGAAACTTTTGATTATTTTATGCGGACGAGCAAGGCCCTTCGAAGGCGATCGTGTCATGATTATCTTGTTTAACTCTGTCATTTACAAGAACTGTTGAAACGTAACGAGATTAACGGAAAATAAATGAAAAAGAGGCATTTGATAAACCACTGCACTTGAAACTTGATCTATGTATTTTTTGAGTAAATAGATGTTTGCATATATTTGACAAATAATAGTCATAAATATTCATGCATTTTTTATTATTGACAGACTCGTAACCTACTTTTGCAAAGCCCTGATGACAAGCGAGATTTGGGTCTCAAAATAAGATGAGACGCATAACATTCTGTAGCTCGGAATTATTTTGATCTTACTTCCACGTTTGTCCATCAATTTTAGGCTCAACCCTTTTGAAGACTTTGGTTCAAATTACTTTAATTTTCCTGTAAAAGAGAAAAGCATACGTATCTCCTCGCATTTTAACTGAACATTTTTATTAGCGCAACTCGTTCGTTATAGATTGATGCAATATGATTAGTTTCAAGGTTTAAACATTGATTCTTTTATATTGCAATATATTGAACCCTAAATAAAAGACTTTGCCTACCAAACCTACCAAATAACATCCATAAACTTGTACGTTTTTTTCTTGGTAATTTTAAGTGTGTGTCATATATCCCTTTCTCCAATAGTATAATTTGAGCTGATACTGGTGTCACATCTCTCGTAAGCAGGCAGGACGAGTGTCACTGTGCAACTGTTTATCATTTTAGCTTCGTTGATAGTTTTTGAATTTGTATGGTGCTAAAATTTCTTCGAAAAATCTACGTCATTGCGGAAAATTTTGTAGACTGACTGCACACTGGCTACTCTGTTAAATTTAAAATAGGTAAAGCCTCCATTTGATATTACAATATACATCAGTGTCTGTCAACGTTTGTACTATATCTTAGAGAAAATTTGAATTCTATCTAGTATTACTAAAACACAAAAATGTAATTCTATCATGAAACACAGAGTACGTGAAAGTCATAATCAGTCCTGTAACGAAACACTGGACCGCACAGTTGGCGTACCACAGCTTAATAATGAAGCGACTCTGCCACTGAACTCTAGCTACACACACTTATTTTGAGGTAGTCGATCATGTCTGTGTAGACATAAATTGCCACTTTAGTAACGCCCGTCCCAGAGTTAACGCATAACCAAATCTCGAGTATAAAAAAAGGATAATACCCTATGTGACCAGGAACGTGTATAGGAACGAAAGAATGAACTGACTATAAAAGACTATGTACATGTACGTATGTACTAGTGAATATATTTGAAATGGGCGAGTACAGTTAATCCCTAAACAGTTCAAAGAGAACACGACAAAGAAAGTGTATGTACACCTAATTCTCCACGGTTGTGAATAAATCGTAAGTTGAACAATAGTGAAGTCTTTACAGGAAATTATACTTTTTCAATGAGAATGAAAGAAAAACCTAATCCTAAATGTTTTAAATTATAAAAATGGCATATGTTAATGCTATTATGTATACGTAATCCAATTTAGCTTCACTTAGCGTGCTTGATGCGTAGTGGCGGAAAAAATAAATAGTCTCTGTAGTTCTATGCTTTTAAATTTATATATTATGCTTCATTATTTTAATCAAATTCAATCGAAGATTTTACTGAAGCGTATTTCTAGTTTGTGAGATTTTCAAAATCGACCTAACGTTGTCAGTATAATCCGTCAGACAGCAGTTATTAAATCAGACAAAAAGGAAAAACCCATTCGTCAATTGAATAGCAGGTGTATCATTTTTTTTGTGCCCTCCAATTATCGTCGTTTTCTGACTGAGATGATATGCAAAACACATTTCATCATATGCATCATTGATTTTCTAACTTGCATTTAAGTTTATGTTTCCTTACTTCTCTTGTTAGCCAAAGGATTGTTAACTCCACTCCAGAAAAATATCACAATTATTATTTTCATGAATACAAAATGTTTAATCCAAAATTAAAACCTCTAAAATGTTATGTTTTGTTTATAGGGCTAATAAACTGCAATGTTAAAAGAAATTTACTATAGTACTTCGGAGCAGAAAACTAGAGAAATCTAATAACAGTAGTATTTAGTGGAATCATTCGGTTCATAAATCACCGAGAGTACACAATTTTTAGGTCCGAAGTCGACACAAAAAGATAATATGAATATAAAATACCTTATTCTCATGAAAATAATAGTCCAAATTTTCTTTTCAGCATTAAAGATACACACTTATGTATTCCCAGTATTGCAGACTATAAACAAATGATAGAATGAACAAATTGAACAAGGTCGCAGTTTCATTCCTCATGAATGCCCGTGCAAGGAAGGCTCAGCGTGTTTTAACAATACTTACGGATGCATTGCGCTGTCCGTTCCCATTAATCAGGCATGCGCAATAAAGATAAAAACATACAAATCTGATGCAAACGCTGCCCCACTGCGCAGTCGTCCCAGTATGGATATAGGTGCGCCCGCTCCTCCGTTACTTACGCACCGATAACGAAAACGTAGCGGACGTCAAGTCGTTTTGGAAGGGCTGACTACAAACGAGAAAATCAAACAAGTTGAAGAAAAAACTGTCATTTTCACCATGAATATGAAACACCACTCTCTATGCAGCTCGCGGTCATAGCAACATTTATACGTGCTGCCACATCGTCATTCGTGTACACGGTAATGCACACAAATCCTGTGTGCATCGAAGCAACTTCTGTGTAGTTTTATACTCGTATGGTGAAGAACGGATTTAAATTCTACGCTGTGGCCGCTCATGTTGAACTGTACTTCTTCAACTACTTGTTAACTAAGTTCCTTACCTCTTATCTCTTCCTTGCATATAGAACGTACACCAGACTTGCCCGTATATTTTGTGAGCACGTGGCGCATCATCACGGACCTCATTACTATGTATCTCGTTAGCACGTGCCACATCGATGTACATCCCATTATAACATAGAATAAATTAACACTTATCTTAATACCTGGCGTCTCAATTGCACGTGCTTCTAGTGAACATGTATAACGCGAGCACCTATCTCATTAACACGTACATCTGCCTTGTTAGGAAAAGTCTGATTTTATAATCTAATGGCTTTCATTAGCAGGATGTTTCAAGCCTGTTAAAAACTGCACAAGTTGATCTAATCTCGTCTCTAGAATAAACCTGTGGAATGCTGACAGTAGGAGGAAATATAAAGTTCGTGCAAATAGATCAGCAATAGCTTAAATATTTGTAAAACTAAAACATAAATGCGGAAATTATTGCTCATGTCAGCTTATGCAAAGTGTACACCCATGCCAATATGATAACATTGAAGAAGATTAAATATGAAAGTTTTCGCAAACAATGCAAGCGTCTTCTTTTCTCGCAGTAAAAAGTGGATGAAAAGGATTACAGAGGCTGTTCAATGAAGCCTTTGGAAGAATGCAATAAAAATAGTAGGGCTGAGGTGAAGGCCAGAGAGCAATATTATATTTTTCATGAAAATTACTTTTATCTCTAGGATTAGAGTGAAAATAAGCTTGCTTTTATTGTTAAGATGATACAATTCCGGTTTATTCATATTCTTCAGCCTTTACAAAGCACTTCCAATGAAGAAAGTGTTGCAGAAGGCCTCAATTTCCTCAATTTCGATCTTTGTAGAACACTTTCAATTGAACAGGAGAGCATGGAAAAAGGCAGAACCCAACCGTGTTATTGTGAATGAAACTTCGACTTCGGGAGGCCCTAGAGCACCACAGACGAAGGCGTCAGCAACGTCCGCAATATCACACAAGGTTCGCGTCATTCCAGCGGTGGTGCTCCAGCCAAGCGTGACGTACGATAGCGATAGGCTCCCACTTGTACAAATGTCATACGAAGGCTTGCGGCAGCACTGATGGTTCCCATGATATACATATGTATGGACCAGAGCAGGCCCATGATATTTACGCAAAGTTCTTTTTACCTTACCACAAGATCTGAGGGTAAATAGTAGGTTACATAAAACATGGTAAAAATAGACACATATGGGGGTTGTTTTATAGAACATTAATAAAAATTAGTTTAGGACGACATTGTTTTAAAAAATTCGTTAACTCATAATCGAAAGTTCTATTGTACTCCTGCACATCTAGGCCCACTCAAGCACTAACCTGGCAAGTGCGTTCATTGCCATCTATACGTATAATAAAATCCAATGTGTTTATATATCTACATTTATAAATATATTTCGTACCCCAACATTTCACATTAATCATGTATTCTGCCTTCATAACCACCAAATAAAATTATCGAAAATTTAAATCCTTTTTATTATTTCCTTTAATATTGTATCCCAAGTTTATCAACTTTATATTACTAGACATATGTACGATACAATAAAACTGGCGTATTTATTTAAACTCGATAGTTCCCGCGGAAACTCTACGGTCTGGATTTGACTAATTTGAAATCATTAAAAAGACGAATGTATAAAAGATTTACGACGAATTATTGTGCTTTTAATTACTATTATTCATGAATGGGGTACAAAACTTTCATTCTGTACCTCATCTATCGATAACATGTTATCGGTAGGTAAGATACAGAATGGTAGGTAAGATCATTATCAAACCTGTTTATGCAAAATTCATGGCATCCTAAAAAATCAGCTAAAAATAGTTTAATTATACTTCATGTAGCAATTGGGCGTGTCGTAAAAACTGAAAATTGTGTAGACAATAAAAAAGACGTTCATGCAGGTGTCGGTTAAATTGCATGCTCGCATTTGCTAGTAAGGCAAAAAATATAGAAGGAAAAGAAAGATAAAGTCTCCCTAATTACAAAACTAAACCCTGTACAGCATCCCGCACAAAACTGGATAATTCAGCAGCGGCGGCTTGTTAATTCCTGCAGTGATATGGGCAAGGACAGCAATTATCACTTTTCCTCTCCAAAAAATGTTCATGAATCATACCTGCACCACTGGTCATTGGTACTAATCTGTTCCATCGCACTCAGCTTGTGAGTGCAAGTAGTAAAGCTTGCTCGCAATCTTCTACATATGAGGTAGTCGGCAATAAAGAAAGAATCTAAAGTCTAAAGCATGTAGTAAACTCTGCTCTAGATACCTCGTAATAAAATTGTGATATAGCGCATGAAGCATGTGCGAAAATAACCACTGACTATAAAAGATACCCGCTATTTGCGGGTGGCTTAGAGCAACTCCATGACAGATGAATTTCTTCATAGCCGCGTTTTGGTTTTTATCGGCCCCAAGAGGGCCGTCGGCGCCCATAAAGCGTCCAAGTGCCGTCGACGATCACCCTCCCTCAAACAGGAACTTGAAAGAGCGAGTGTTCATCTTCATTCTTAAGATTGATGCTTTGACGCTACTTCTCTGCAAGGAGAAGTTGATTAGCCCCGAAGAAGAATTTGGAGTGGGAAAAGTTCTGATGGAGACGATTAATGATCGGTGCTTCGGGAAAATTTTGATTACAAGCGAGGGACATGAAACCAGTCCATGGCCTCTTAGTCGAATGTCAATATTGGGACTTCCTTTACTGAGGGGACGACACTTTCAAACTCTGATTGCAATGAATGACAACGGTAAGAAAAGCTAATACTTTGCGCTTGCATGGCGAGGCTGATTTTTCTGCCAATATAAATCAGTAAGAAGCTATGAAGTTGTTATTCATTGCGATTGAGGTTGCACTGATGTTAAAAGATACATTTTCAGAGGCGTGATTGAAATTCCAAAGTATTTTTTTGTCTATTATTTGCTGTTCTTTCAATGAACGGATCATAAAATCATCAGAACCCTGAAGAGAAGTTTCAAACTGAATTACCACTACAAAAAGTCCCTAGTAAATATCTAACATTGTTCATACAGCTCTATTTTAACACTGAACAGAGTGTTAAAGTTTAAGCTCTAAAATTCATACCGAAATCATAAAAGTCGTTACATCGCCCACTAAGACCGTGAAATTTCCTTCCGCTTTTCCCAGCAAGACGTGATAATCCCGATAACGCCATCAAAAACTGGCGCTTCGAACTCGAAACTTTTTTATGATCGCAGGCTTATGGCGAAATAAATGGCAATTGAGAGCGCTCAGTCGCGTTCAACTGCAGATTATGAAGTTGGGGCGTTTTATAACGGTGGGAAATCTGAAAATTGTGCTCACTGAACTCGTGTATGCGATTTCCGTAAACGGCAATTTTTTCATAGAATTGCGCATTGCTTGTTCGAGGAATGGTGAATTTGAAACGACCTTGAATGCTTGAAAGAAAATTTTCAGATTGCCTAGAATACCTGCAGTTCCACAGAATGAACTAACCTTCAATCATTGAGGTAATTTTTCATAAGCATAGTCTTTTGATAACACAAAACTTGTTGATGGTGTTGAAAGGAGATGAAACAGATTTCATTAAAACTGTAACGTCAAAAGTAACTACAGGGTGTCTCAAAAAAATGTACTCGCCCTTTAACCGTTGCTAACATGCTGTCTTCTTTGTGTTGCAGGTGTGAGGTTCGAACCTTTGCGAACAGGATTAAATGTGATTAAAGAATCATGTTCGCAAAGGTTCGAACCTCACACCTGCAACACAAAGAAGACAGCATGTTAGCAACGGTTAAAGGGTGAGTACTTTTTTTTGAGACACCCTGTATACCAGTGGCATGAGCGTACATACATTACCTGGCTACACGTTACAGATGTTACGAGTAACAATGATGATTTATAAAAGAACATAACACTTAAACATTTGTTAGTAAGTGACAAGAATATACATGATGTTCCATTTCTTGAATATACAGGCGCACATATTCTGAACTTGAGGAACACGAACAGAAAGGATTTAAGTTAATAGCAAGAACTGTAGTCATTTTGTACGCAATTGCAATAATCTTCAGGATAGCGAGCGTTAAATTTCGCACTCTCACGCTATTCAATTTCGTGATTCCTTTAAACGAAGCCTGTCACTCAATGCTATCTAGATAAGGCGGCGTGATTTTCTTCCGTTATCCCAAACCCGAGCGTAAGAACGGAAATAAAAGGAGGAACCTGAGCATGGCATTAGCAAGATTCTTCATCAAGACGAGACTTTCACGATACTTGTTCCTTTCATTGGGTCATTAGTGGCTTTGTGACACTTTTTTATTTTGCTCGTCTGTAGTATTTTATTTTATCGAGGCAAATGGCCTCGTAATTTAAGGAGAACGAAAGCCTTTCCAGGACCGTGAAGACAATTGCAAAGGCGATACAGACTCGTTCCTGCTTCCCGTTTTATAGCCCATCAAGTGCTGGGTTAGAGCGAGTATCGGAACAAAATATTGAGACATCCATTCGTCTTCGAGGCTGGAGTAGAAGGTCCCATTGTCCTCAGAGAAATACGTCCAATGCTGGACTTGGCTTATTGGCTTTCACTGTACACAAGATTGTAGTGCTCGAATTGATTCATAAAGAAAACTGCAAGAGCGCTTGAATGTGAACGTATTTGTCAAGAAAAAGCCCTTCAAGTCTGAAGTGTAATGGATTTACCAACAGAAAATATTTTCGTGGGCAAAAGTCTCGATACAACTAATTTTCCAATAACATGGCACTCGATGACGTATGTTGAGGCAAAACCAATAACGTTTCTGTAGAATTTAGCGATTTTTCTCAAAATGTTTTCTTTTTTAAAAATACTCATAAATTCTATGTATAATTTGCATTGAAGTATAATTTGCCGTTATTAACGCTTCGATCACATGGATTAAATCGAGGTTCCAGAAAATTCTAAATATTTTCCTAAGGATTATCTTTCCAATTATGAAAGATCAGGTTTTTTATAGCACCTACTTCATGTATATTTGAACGAAGAAAAACCGCTACTTTGAACTTTGAACAAAAACAAAGCAGCAAATGCAGCTGCGTACATTTTGTGTTCATTGAAGGAAGGCGGTTTTGAATGATATGAGAACAGGATCAGAAGAGCATTACAATAAACGACTGAGAAAGGATACCTGAAGCGCGATATTAGTTTTTGAATAAAGGGATTTAGTGAATATTAATGATTTTTTCCCCGTAAAATATCAGGTTCTAACGAAAGTTCTGTCCATTTCTTGAGTTACAGTTTTAGAGCATCATTGCATCAATTTAAGTTCTAAATGATGTATGTGTAGCCATCTAAATCGCTAAAATAACATTTTTTCCAAACTCTGTTAAAATTATTATAATCAATAATTATTGCTGATTCAAATGTACTCTCTAAATAAAAAACACATTAGGCATGTTTTACTGAATGAATTTTAAAAAACCAAGACAGTCATTTCAGCAGAAAGATCCCTCAAAGACTGATGGAAATGATGAATGATGGGGTGAATGAAAAGGCCTGTAGAAGATGGTTTTTACTTTTCAAAAAATATGACTTCAGTCTAAAAAACGAAGCTAAAGAAGGACGCTCCAAAGGACTCAATTCTGAGGAGTTGCATGCTGTCATAAATAAAAATTCTACCAGTGCAACTAGAGAACTGAACAAGGAATTTAGGTCTTATGATTTACTATGTATGGTCAAATGGCTCACTTCAACACGTTGACTCCGAAGTGGTACGTATGTATACCACTTAGGTTAGGTTCTGTAATTTTTTCAGATCCTTCTAGTGACTATGCGTACAAAGTGAAGTTTTACACCAATCAGGCAATCGGAGTCAACGTGTTAAACTCCTTGCTCTGTTTAAGGTTTTGTTACGTACACAATGTATTTTTCAAAGCAGTAATACCTCCTAGTAAAAATTTTTGAGGGTAAACAATTTTTTATCAATTCTGGTTTTCTGATGATGAAAAAAGGCGTATTAAGTGAAAAAATGTTAATGGAATTTCAGAGTTGTACGCTTTCATTTCGTGGTATATTAATATATAGAAAACTTGAATTTCATCAGCTTTAAACATCTCCCTAAAAAATATTTCACTAAGTCTGTGGTGTTCTGTAAATTTACGTGAGGTATTTTAAATGACAGACGAGACTCATTTTCTGTGAACGTTGACGTTAGGCTGTAGTTTGGTTGTGCACGTCATGCATCACAGGGTTCAATTCTACGCTCTACATTTATCATTAATCACAATTGGTATACTCAATAAGTATTTTGAAATCTACACTCATAAGAATAAGTAAAAACTGTTTAGTTTACCCTCGCATGCATTCAGCGAATGTGGCTCGCTACTTGGGTGCGACAGTACGAGGGGGCTGGGGATATTGCATTGAGTGAGAGATTCCTATCTGTTTGTCTTTGGCACACTGGAAAGTTAGGGACAATGGTCTTGAACTTCTGAGTTAATGGATGTTCTTGAAAACGGGTCATCAGGCTTCGATTTCGGTTTATGTGGGAAATCTGTCAGACGCACTCGCCCACAACAGAGGTATTTTTGGTATGATTGTAGAGGCTCGCTGGTGAGAGCATCGTTGCCTCCTAGCTGTGGTAACTTCAATAGCAGTTTGAAAAATGCAAGCGACTTGGAAGTCGCAGTTAATTCCTTATTTCATCTTTTAGCAAGAAGACAAGTTTCATATATGACTAGTTGCATAGCATACAGCACTGGAATAAAAATGGAGCTCGAGAATTGTGACAAATAATGAACAAAAAGATCGCTAGGATAGACTGAAATAGACGGCATTCTGGAATAGAAATATAAATGAATGGGAATGTATACATTTTAGATTTGAGGTAATTGTGGAATAGAGGTAATCATGGCAGATATCAAATTGAAGGTAGTTATGGAATATACGGAATCTCGGAAAGTAAAAAATTTGAAATGGAAGGAATTCTGAAATAAAAAGAACTGAAATTTAGGGAATATGTACGGGAAAGAACTTCAGTTTACAAGGAGTTCTTGAAGAGCAAAATTCTACAATATAAATAGTTTTGAGAGAAAGGAAGTTATGGAATAGAAGGAGAATGTAATAGAAAGATTTGGATGTACTAGACACAATGAACATATACTGTAATGTATTCCATTTTAATAATAAATCTACATCAACAACTCCTTAAAAGTTTCATTGCAAGTTTTTTAATAACGACAGAATAAAGACAGAGGTTCATTTTGTGGGCCCTGTAACTATCATAGAATAAAATATTCAGCACTAATGATAGAAGTAAGAGAAATCGAAAGGAAGTTTTATCAGGTAGAGATACTTTAGTTAAGCAAGTATATACTTTTTTAACATTTGTTCTGCACACAACGAGTCCACGTTCAATTGATTTTTAAATCTTGCTCCTATATGTTGTGCATGACATAGTCACACCATATACACATATTCAGGATAAGTCCATCAATATAACATTTTTGTTTATCTAAACTGGACTAGATTAAACAGATAATTTAATCTAGCGAGAGATATCATTACTGTCTGACAGATAGCTGGACTTGGAAGTCGAATTAGAGCAGGCACGACAGCAACCTGCAAGCCGTACGTCGGACGGTACAGGTATTTGAATTGGCGACCAGCGCTTTGGCTTCACACAAATGACCATCATCCAAGCCTAGAATAACAGCTAAGAACAGGTAATAAAAGAATATATGGCTGATAACACTGCGTGTTTTGCGCCACGATGTACACTACAGCCAGCGTGTAAAGAGTTAGTGTCACGCGCATTCATTACCCGTCACTAGTATGAAGTGCTCCGATGAAGAACACTGAAGTACAGCTACTAAAGGAACAAGCGAGGGCTTGTTTACGATCGCTAATGAACAGTGTTACACGACGACACAACTCTTAAGATTTTCTGGTGACGCACGTACGTTTCAGGTCACATTCAGCTGCTTGACCAGAACATTATAAGTGATAATATGTGAGTAATACAATCATACATTATTTACGCGACATAATCATGTATAACGCCACCAGGTACATGTATACATGCACATGTATATATGTAACGCAGCAAAAAGTAATCGGAAATCTCCATTTAGTTGATGCCGGTTCATGAGCAGAAATTCTCTCTAATGTAAAGTTTTTATTATTATGGCAGCGATAAGCAAAATAGCATATGATTCAACAGTTTATATAAATGCAATTGAAAAACAACGAATTAAATTCACAATTAGCTATAGCTTCAATCCATATTGAAGCTATTGATGCACAGCTTATCAAAACAGTCCTGCAAATGACAACTGCAACGGTAGCAGCAACACGATGATATGCAAGAAAATTACAACTGAATACGGGAATCATCCATCTAAATAATCATATGCTAGAACCACCACTGTAATTATACGCCAGAATCAATACCACAGTTGAGCTCCAAAACTAACATCATTATGCACTGGACTCACCACTTCAGTAAAAGAGAGAAAGGTGCTCTCATGATCATGACTTCGAATTGGAAGTTGGGACTGAGTATGTAAATGAAAGTAACTTAATTATCGAGCTTTTAAATCTAACTAGGCTCTCTGTTCATTTCTGCTTGGAGACAGCACCGCTGCTGCTGAGGAGACACTTAACTTATTCTCGAACATAATAAGAAATATCTGCTAAAGCGTCGTAGCGTACACAATTTCTAACCAGATTTCTGCTAAACATTACTCTTCAACGTGTTTACCATGTCGCACTGTTAACAACTTCTAAATGTCTCAAAAGAAGAGTTGTGTGTCAAGTCCATAGGACTATAATGATAAAGTAAATATTTACAGGCTCTGGATGCATGGTAGGCGTCTTTTAATAATTAGTTTGCTGAATCAAGTTACTTAATTAAGATAGGTTATGATCTAAATAACAGTACTGTATTTTTCACTACTCA
The DNA here is from genome assembly GCA_006783055.1 of Trinorchestia longiramus. Classification (NCBI taxonomy): domain Eukaryota; kingdom Metazoa; phylum Arthropoda; class Malacostraca; order Amphipoda; family Talitridae; genus Trinorchestia; species Trinorchestia longiramus. The sequence goes on from VCRD01000307.1 coordinate 219,474, forward strand.
TTCTGTACAGATAAATATTTAGATGTTCACCGCATATCTGAGCCATGGTTTTAGTGTACATTCAAACGTCATTAAAACATCTTTACTTAATCAGCCGAGTTGGACCTGTATTTCCAAGGTATAATTTATTGAGACTATAACAGTTTCTTCCTGTCTAATAAATTGAATCCATTCCCCCATGTCTGAAAATTTGTCTGCTGAAATCAAAATTTCTGCTCAATGGACAACGTGCGTAAATTTCATTACATTTTCACAGATGCTCATATTGTATACTATAATCGACGGTAATTTCCGATAGTACGATTCAAAAGGGTGATTGCATACAACATGAATGGAGTCACTGTAGCAGAAATGAGACTATACAAAGCTTAGTTTAATGTATTCATGACCTTTCTATAGTAGAAGTTAAGGCATTGAGATGGACGACTGTAATTGACTTGAACTAAAGAGTAGCAGCGACGGCACTACGGGGCTGGGATTGTAGGGATGCCCTTTCCAATGCAGGATTGCAGTAACATTGAAATAATGGAAAATAACAGAAACTATTACTCGTACTTTTAATTCTTTGCAAACCAGCGGAAATAAGCGAGTCCTTCAGCATGATACACTACTTTACTAGGTCATGTAGAAGCCCTTATCTCGCAGCAAAACCATATTGTTCATAGACGTATCCCAATGTCTCAAGGGAACTTTTCAAGGAGTCCCATAGAAAATTAAGCGGAGAGATGAGATTGGAGACATCTTATCAATTCAAGCTACCACATTTCTAAGAGAGAAACTGAGAGAGTGAGCACGAAATGGGTTTCTTCAACTAAATGCATTCTGCGGTAACTTGCGATGAACACTACTGAGGAATCTCTAATACATGTATAACAATCACCGTATTCCTCTATGACAATTTTCAGCAGCGCAGACATTGCTTCTTATCATAATTTAAAGCAGAAAAAGCCTTTGCATCCATAAAGCAACTGTTCAAAATCATTTAATTGGAAAAATTATAAAAATGCTTTAAAATTTTCAGTGTGAAAACTGCTTCGAAACAATTCACTACTGAACATCACGTTAGAATAAGGTATAAATAAAAATAATCCCTCACTATTATTCGGCTGCTCTAATAAAATATGAATGTATTGAAATACAGTCAGTAGTCAACTACAGCGTGTTCCATAATTAATGTTACAACTTTTAGAGTCCATGTATTAAAAAACAAACAAATCTATACGAACGTAGCTAAAAGAAAATAGTAGCTGTGTATTTAGTTACTGGAAATTAATACATTTCATTCAACATGCCTTCCGTTTGCATCGATAATAAGTTGAAGACACTTGAAGAACGACGCACGACTCACGAATGGTTTTTGGGGAATTTTGACCCCTTACTTTTTGAGTCTTGACTTCAGTGCCTTGAAATTTTGATGATGTGTCGCTGAAATCGTAGTCTCCACTATGGACCAGACCCTGTAACTGAGAGGATTCAAGTCTTGCGACAAAAGAAGCAATTTCTAATTCGAAATGAAGTGGGAAACATTGGAAGCCAACCTTTCTTGCGTTTTCTTAGCTTCATGTAGAAGTGCCGAGTCTACTTGAAATGACCACTGACTTTTTTTAAATGAATTTTGGCAGAAGGCAACCATGACTGCGAAAGAATGTCACTACGGCAATTTTCTTGGTTAATTTTAATTTTTCTTTGCACAAAAATAATGGATTCGTTTCTGTTCTAGTCATCGCTGCACAAACCATTACTGACTGCGCTCTTTGTGTTCGTTTGACTACCTGGGTGTCAATCTCACCCGTTCCAGAACAAAATTAATCTTTTTTGTACATTAAATTTTTCTGGACATAAAATTTCTGTTTCTTTTACTGAACACGAGGTTGGGCAGTGTACCTTGGCAAAAACGCGAAAGAAGAATTTCAGCTCCTGCAAGACGTTTGTCCGCTGTTTTCACGGGTAAAAGCTATTTCTTTCACGCTTGTAAAGAGAAGTTTTCAAGTCTTTGTGGAAAATGATGGAATTAGTTTCGACACATGCATTCTTTTTTTTGCCAGATTTCTGAAGGATCTCACTGGTTTTTTAAGCCTATTTTTTACTTGTCTAGCCTCTTTTAACTATTTCGTTGTTTCCTAAATGAGCATTTTGTTAACTTCCAAGGCTTTAGTAATATCTGGTAGAGATTTTTTATCGTTATGCAACTATATAAAATCTCTTGTCAAAATCTTTAGCAACTATGATAGATATTGTAAATGGAAAATATACGATTTCGTTAGCACGCAACAATCACAAATGCAGCAGAAAGTTAATGTATATAATTGATTCTATGCATGAATGTAACGCTAATTATCGAATATTATTTCTCAACATTGATTTCACAGAAGAAGAACAGCATTCCAGCACGTAATTTCTGACAGCTTACACACGTCTGGTCACTTTCATAAATGACTAATAAAACAAGACTGCCAAGTTCAAATGAGTCAAAGCGACGGAGTTATTTTCAGAACGCGATGTCACTCAGAACCTCGAGTGCGCCTTTGGCCAATCAGTTAATTGAAACTTGGACGTCGAGTTGACCTCTACGGTGGCAACGCTTCAACTGATGGTCATAATTCTGCCACCGAAGCTGGCCGATGTGACTTCAAAACCCAGCACGGTGGTAAATCCATGTTAATTTATCTGACCTTTTGAGGATGCACTTCGTGTTGGTTGATAAGGTCCGTCTAGCTTTGCAGTGTTCATGGTGGTTTTGAGTCTTTGTTAAGAAATTTTTACGAGTATGATTGATATGAATCTCATAGCAGCCTTCAGAAAAAGTGTGAAGTTTTTATTTTAACCCATGTGTTTAATGCATTTTACGAAGAAAATCTATACTCAAATCGTAGATATTTCATCGAATCATCGAAATATCGATTTACTCGATTAATTTTAAGAATAGCTCCAGAAATCTTGTAAATTGAAAACAATTGTTGATGACTTTTGAAAAATACTACTTTCAAAATGAGTAACAAATTAGCGTGGCCGCAGAAATTACGTTGAGGTAAATCAACTCGCTTAACAAAGGCTGTAGTCTCCAAAATATTTTAGACATGTGGGTAAATTTAACTTAGCAAACTGAATTTAGGTAAAACCAGTAAACAGAATTCCATTACCGAGAATGAGGCTAAAGGCCATTGAGGGAAGTGGATTTCTCAAGATTAGGGAGGCTTGCAAGGCCTACGAAATGCGAGCAAGGCAATCACTTTTTAGGGACGGCCAGTTAGGCCGGCTGAAGAGCCTATCGAGGGCAGCCCAACTGGCTATGAGACACAAATTCTGCAGTCACTGAACAACTGACGAATTATGTGTTGCACTAACACCAACACACGTGTCGCTTGACATGGTGATGTGACTAATGAAAATGGCGTTAGAAACTCGCAATGATTCCGACCAACACACACGATTATCTCAATAGTTTTAATCAGTGTTGTTGGTATTAAAAAGGGATGAGATAATTCTATCATGTGTTTCACTAGACGTAAATTATCAACACTTGTCTCATCAGAATTGGAAGTGTCAGTGGGCTAATAAGTGTTGACTTTAAACGAGTCATTTAATTTTTTTAAATAAATGCTCAAGTTCATCCTTCATAGTTTCACGATGTATGATGTCGCAAAAAAAATTCAAGTCTAATCTAGCTGGATGAGCGATGTTACACTGAGAAGCAACACTAGACGAAGTTTGGCTCAGGATATGCGAAGAAATATCGTTGCTATATTTCATAACATTATTATCGTTTACCTTCCAACTACTCGAGTGGCATTCACTCCTGCTTGCGATGCAGTAGATCCGCGTTCGAATTCTATCACGACAGTCTGTTTCTACCGAACATCGGTTGGCTTGAACTACGCATAAAATACCTACCACTTAAGGATTTTATGATAAGGCATTTTTAAAAACCAATGCTGGTACATTTCTTATGTACCAACTTTATTGGAAATATACGTTTTTGTTTTGTTTTGTTGTTTTGATATAAGACTGTCGTGCCTGCGACGTACGACCCTAGGAGTTACGAGCTTTCATCAAGCTCTTCTCGCCCCTCTACAGGCATCTGTCTAACTCGCACGGCAGAGGACGCAGCGTTCACTGAAAGCTTCATCATTGGTCTTAAAATGTTAGCGCTGGAATGGAAAGCCCGATTCCAAGTACTGTGAATTTGTATTGTACTGTGATAAATGTATCAGAATAAAGTATATTGACTTAAATTCATTGTTCAACTAGCATGTCATTTTAATCAATAGAGTGACATTATGTAAAGTTTTAATTCTAGTAGTATACCTCAGGCGCATAGCTGCGACATATATTGATAAGCACAAGTTCTCCTAAGAGTGGCAGTGTTACAATTTCGAATGCTTGAAGGAATAAAGTTACCAGCAGTAAAGTACTGAAACGAAAACGTTCGCTTAACAGCTGACGATTAAGCTAGCCTTCATGGGAGAACATGAATTAGAATAAAAAAAAACAATTTCTGCCCATCCTAATTTCAACTCAACAGACTCTTTTTAACAATGGTGCTGACTCGTTCCCGGGTCGCTACTCACCTTACTTTCAGATTAAGCTCATCTAAATGTTAATAACTCGTATTACAGCAGTACTCCAGCTGCGTCACCGGCTACCTTCATTTTAGCATAATGTGAAACATGAATAAAGTGCATGGATGTAATTTATCGTCAACTGGAGGAAAAGGGGCCATAAATATTATACTAAGAGCTTCCAAAATGCACATCATTTGAATAAAACTTTCATTTAGAAATGTCAGTAACAATTCAAACATCTGTTATATAATAATAGGATAAAAAAAGGTTTTACCCAGGCTTAAAAATTTCATGCTTATTTTTCTGAGGCAATTTTCACCCATACGACATCGTCTTGCTATTTGATTCAATTGAAAATAAAACACGCCAATTTACCGATATCAGATCTTCGTTCGATAGATTTGTGAAGGTTTGGCTCAGAAATTTGTCGTTGCTGGCAAAAATGTTTCGCTCTAAATATACATGAAGTATTAAGTTCATTTGGTCTCAAAATATTGACAAATGTGCTCGCACCACATGATTGCAACTATAAGTGACTACTATGCAGTTGCAAAACTTTTATACATCTTAATGTATTTGCAAAATCATATAAATAATATGTATATATAATGTATATGAGTAGCACAATACTATTCAGAATCATTGCTGTGGCAGGCATTTGGGATGACTGACTACATGCAACAGCAAATCGTTCATTTTTGAAGGGTAGAATCACCCTAAACATTATTGGGGAATATTGCGCATGTTATTTTACATCAAGCTTTAAGCTCAACACACGAAGGCATTTTTCTAGCTCAATTCTGCCACACATCTCCATGAATATTTCAGCTTCAGGTTGCGTGACAGTTTATATTTAACATTGAGGAATTGCAGCTCCTTCGCCTTCAATCCTCATCCTCCAATTTCAAAAGAAGGTCAAGCAAGCACGTGACCCTCACTACGATATCACCCGCTTCTGTCGCTGTATAGCATTTGGCAGCTCAAAACACCTCATGTCTTGCAATTTTTATCCTCTTGCCGTGGATCGTCAGCCTCCATAAGGGCGGTACTGCTTGCTTTAGGTACCATTGTATAAGAACAGCGGCACAAAAACATCTTGTACCGACGGAAATGATGTCATCAAACTTGACATAGGAAGTAATTCATAGGAAAACGAGTTCCAATTCGCAGACACAGTGGGATTTCATTGATTTTGCTCAGGCAACTTGATTATGCTCAGGCCTGGGCCGAAGCTTACGTTGACGATCGTTTAGTCAGGACGCTAAAATATATTGGTGTTGATGCACAAAAATCATGCAGTATCTACAGTATTTTAGAGATCATAAATAAGTCGCAGCTTCTCATGAAATGAACAAAAAGGAATCTTTTTGGAGTGTGTAAGCTCCAAGGATCCTGAAAATCAACTGTTGAGAAGGATTCCCAAATTTGTTGGACGATCGGATATTTTTTTTTTTTCAAAATACTTGGTTGCTAAGGAGTTTTAGTGTGACAGGTTTTTACTGAAAACATCGGACCTTTTTTGTCGGCCTATAGCACACATACATCGCGTTTTTTATGAAGCGAGGTCATGCACACAATTTTGTAGCACAAATCGGCCGTAATGCGGCTTTACTGGCGGCTTAGTTCCTTCGGTGTTCATGACAGCCCTGGGCGAGATAGCGAGAATGCAGTCCCGGTCTTAAACCGTTTTATGGAAGCGTGCGGCTGCAAAGCTCTCTGTTGAATAAGAGCAGTGCATGTATTTTTCCCTGGTCAAAGAGAAACATCGCTTTCATTCGATGAAGGCCCAGTAAAACACGGGAGCTTTGGGACTCAAGCCCGGTAGGTGTAGAGTAGAGCTAAGGTATAGACATGCTGGAAAATTAGCTGACGGATAAATTCTACTTTCTGAGTCAAAAACCGGTTAATATCTTTTTTCCTGTGCTTATAAAGTCTGCTGAGATTTTTAACTGCGAATGAAATTCATCAGTTGGGCAGAGCTGAGCAACACTTGGAATAAGGAGCCTCCTTATAGCGATGGCCTACACAAACTGTGCTGTTACGTGGCCCGAAACTGAATAAAAATTTCAAGTTGCAGAATCCATCATACAGTTATAAATACAATGCAACATTTTTTTCATTATGCGTTGGAAAGACTATGATATATTAGTGGCATGTGAAAATCATGTTGAAGCCTTTGATTAAATGGCAAACGAAGGTAAGGAGGGAAACATTTTGAGTTCATCCTCAGAGGTACGTGGCAGGGCACACTCGAAAACAATATCATTTAAAAACGAAGAAAATAAAACAATGCGTTCGAAGATTGCGCATGAAGACCGTGTAATTTTTTGTTTTGTTTAAATGAGAAAATATAATGAGAAAATCCGCCGTTCTTTTTGCTGCTTAATACAACGTATTACACGCCTTGCTCATAATCAGTGTCCCCATACAAGTAAATTACGTGTTGCCCTCGCATTCGTTGCCTTCACATAATTACACTACAAATTTTCATTGCCTTGTGAGAAACACGCGTGATCAAGAGGAAACACGTGTGATCAAGAGGAAACACGTGTGATCAAGAGGAAACACGTGAGATCAAGAGGAAACACGTGAGATCAAGAGGAAACACGTGTGATCAAGAGGAAACACGTGTGATCAAGAGGAAACACAATGCAGACCAACGATGCTTCACTCTGGAGCCTTAATTTATGTGATTAAATTTGAAGTACTCGTTTGTGATGATAATTAACAGAAGAGATTATTAAGGAAGTATGTATCTTATTCAGCATTAAGGCTGTTGGCATGGGTGACCCTGGAACGCTGCAATGCGGCAAACAAGTCACAAAAACGACAACATTTTCTCTTGCATTTATTTTGTTCTGCGTGCCTAGATTGTCCTGCTTGTGGAGCTGCTTTAGTATCACAACAATACTCACAGAGAATGACGTTTAAGTTGTTACGAGCTTGTGTACATCAGATTATATGTGTTGTCATTTTACGGGACAAAAATCATGAAGTGAAAATATTCAACGAGCGTTTTTCGCTCTAGAAACTTTAATTCAAACTGTTAGATAACTATTTTCCCAATTTGCATAACCGTTATCGAGTAAAAATGATTTAAAAGTATCCTAGGCATGAAGTCGAGAATAAAAAATATTGTGCCATTGGCTGTGCTCGGCTGAAATAAAAAAATGCGATTGATGATCACTACACAATTGGGACTTACAAATATAATCCGTAAGGGTAAAGATTTCACTACGTCCTCATACGACCAGTTAAGTCATCCAAAATAAGACAAGCTCGACAACATCTTATAAAGTTTTTGACTTTTCTTGTTGCGCTCCGACTGTGGCATTCCATAACACCAACAATTAACTTTTCTTTTAACTAATATTTACACAGAAAACCTTGAAACTTTCCTCCAGACTTTGGCATGAAGATGACGAAACAGTGTCAAAGATTAATAGTATATTTAAATTAAAATAATTAAAAAAAATGAATTGCAAGTAAAATTCATGCAATAATTTTTTTTTAATATATATTGTTGTACATACATATTTCTCATTTCAGCAACATTCCCTCAGTATTAATCCTCAGCACTCACTTCTCCTTGTTTCAATATTTTAGCAATATTACTACAAAATTTCCCAATTTGATTGAACAGAATGCAGTCATCTTATGATGGTTGATAACACGTGCCCTATAAAGTGATAGGGTCGTTTTCTGCTGCTGATGTGTTCGAGAACACGCTCCAGTGAGAGTATGATAGTGAGTTGTGGATAGACAGCAGATGCAGAATATTCCAGCTCTATTTACATCCTCACTTACAGCTAATATGTTCTTATTTTAAGAGTTAAATAGTACATTTTTATTTGAAGAGTTAAATAGCACATTCTTATTTGAAGAGTTAAATAGTACATTCTTATTTGAAGAGTTAAATAGCACATTCTTATTTGAAAAGGTAAATAGCACATTCTTCTTTAAATAATTAAATAGTATATTCTTATATGAAGAATTAAATAGTATATCCTTTATTGACGAGTTAAATAGTATATTTTTTATTTAAAAAGTTTAATAGTACGTTGTTATTTGAAGATTTAAACGTATATTAATTTTGTTTAAAATTATCACTAGTCACTTTTTTATTCATTTAAGGGTAGCCGTTTAAATGTATGTATATTCTGACAAATGAAAAAAACTGTACGGAGCATGAAACTAGAGTTTGATATAAATTCTCTTAGCCTCAATATGTTATTTCTACGACCTTCTTTGAGAATTGTTTTCCCCATTGTTGTTACTTATGTTTGAACTTCCGTCAGAAGAATTTATTTGTGTTATTTCCTCTTGCTTACATTGCATTGATCCATTGCAATATTTTGCTAAAAGTTCTTTCTTGCCTAAATATTTTCCAACGAATTTATTCCCTGTTCAATAAATTATTCGCCTGTTTACCCTCGTTCGTTTTAACTCATATAAAGTTTATTTGATGTTCGGAATCATTAGAATAATCGCAGCGGAGCTGTATACAAGCCATAAGATTATGCATGAGGAGTTTGCTGAAGTTTGCACTTGGAACGCCTGTAGGCTTCCATATTTCATGGATTAATCAATTGGAACTGGACTCTTATATCCCTTTACAAAATTATGTTAAATGTGGTTCACGTAATTGATATTCCCTTCAAAACAGTTGATGAAATGCATTTTTCAGTGAGTAGTTTCATGCGAGCTAACATAGATGGTGAAAAATTTGGAAAATGAACATCTTAACATATGATAATTTGTTTCTGTACTCGAAGTTTAGGTTCATTTTAATTCTCTACAGCCAAACTTCAAGACACTGACAATACAAATATTATTCCAGAGACTTGCTGGAGAAAATGGAAATATTTCTATGAAGCTGACACAATGCTTTAATGTTTTAGAAATTTACAAAAAGTTGCAAAGTTGAGCAAATTGAAAAGAAATGAAAAAGAGGATATTTTAATACTTGCACATTCTCTTAGCTGAAGCTCAAAGAGTGTACAAAAACTACAGGATAAGAGGAAAATCGTTCACGTGTCAAGTATTATTTTATCATAAATACAAGGTGTCTCAAAAAAATGTCCTCACCCTTTAACCGTTGCTAACATGCTGTCTTCTTTGTGTTGCAGGTGTGAGGTTCGAACCTTTGCGAACATGATTCTTTAATCACATTTAATCATGTTCGCAAAGGTTCAAACCTCACACTTGCAACACGAAGAAGACAGCATGTTAGCATCGGTTAAAGGGTGAGGACATTTTTTTGAGACACCCTGTATTTATGAAAATGGTGTTAAGTAGTTTTTTTTGAAGAATTATATTAGTCATTAAAATTATCTATGAATGACTGTATGTCTCAAAGAAGTCCCAATGTTTTATTTAAATAATCAAATATTGAAACAGTGTTGAATTTTTTTAACGGCGTTCATTTGAATTCATACGCATTCAAACTCACCGATTAAGTTATCAGAATAATTTTTTTTGTCATAGTTGGCACATGAGAATGTCGTTTCCAATAGTTGATGCATGAAAACGCAGCTCTCTGCATAAACATAATAAATAAATAGGTTCCTAACTCTCTGCCTCAGCCATTTCAGACTATCATGAAAACAAATCTACAACTGCCACTTACAAGCAAAGTGTGTTAGCATCAGATTTTCACACAAGTATTGAGGGACGACTACAAAAATGTTTCTTAAACTAGGGACCGTTTCATTTAAGAGTCAAAATTTTGTAACAGTAAACATAAAATCAGCGCAAAAAAGTTGGATATGATTGCAAAGTGAATGTAGAATCTTGAACATGCTCTTTCTTGAATCTTTCTTGAACTATACATATTAATTCAAGTGTTGCATTAATGTTCCACTTAACTGTAGCTCGACCTATGTACTAGAAACAGACGGCTCGTCACGTGCAGCTATGCGAGGACGTTTTTAGTTTCAGCTCAAAGTCAATCACTTTTGAACAACAGAATGTGATCTTACTAAAGGGGCTTTGCGATGAATTTATGAATAAAAACATTCATAGAGCACACAAATTGTAATCTCCTAGTGTTTTTGTCAGTTAAAAAGCTTTATAACGATTGAAAGAGTGCAGGGGTCGATATATTGCGCAAACTGAACTTTTTTATGAATTAGAAGAGAATAGAATATAATAGAATAGAATGAGGCTATAGGAACGAACCTTCTGGCCCATTCTTGGGTCGGATAATTACTTCGATAATTATTCGGTAGTTTACCCAAGTCCCAAGCCGTATTTCTAGCCGCGTCAACCATGTCGGCAGCGGGATTCGAACCCGGGTCTTCCCGCTCGAAAGCAGATTCGCTCACCAGTCGACCAAGCTGGTGATAGTCGACCAAGCTGGTGATAGGGGCTAACTAGTAGCTCTGAGTTGGTCTTGCACTTCCACTTAATGTCAAAAAATCTCTGAAACGAAAGAACTGAGATACTTCTTACAAAAGTGATTTTTTTTCTCAAAACAACACCCCTTCTCAGCAGAAGGTAAAATGCAGGTAATTTATTTGTATTGTTTTTTTCTGATTGTGTAAGTTCTCTTCAATTAAAGCTGACAAAAATCAAGAATCTTCTTTCAAACTAAGATCTACTTTTTTTGTTTTAGTATTCAACGGAGAATGCTGATGTGTGCTTGGCTGGGAACATTTTTTTTTAACATCAACGAGCACCAGAAGTGCTGTACCAGAATATGTATAGAGCCTTTTTCGTCTTTACAGATGGTCTTACAACAACAAGCCAAAATAGATCACAGAACAGTATAACATAAACTAAAAAATTAGAGTTTATTTGATCTACATTTGAATGTATCGAAAATGTATCAAAATAATATTTCTTATAAATAAAAAACTTACTTCCAGAACTTAGTTACTTTTTGAGTTGTGAAACATGTATTCTGAAAAAGCACAGCGGCTGTCATCTACAGCTTTATGTTCAGCGTCACAGGTTTCAGGCAAACGGGAGCAGAAAAAGACGGGCGTTTCTTGACTATGAATGATGATAATTGAAACTGCTTAGTATTGCCTCAGCCTAAACTTCAAGCAGCCATGAACCCTAACAAATTGTGTCAAGGCATTTCATTGGACAGTAACACGGACGACGTGTCGATAGGCGTTCCATTGTCACGCGATGCTTGCGGCACGAGAATGACAACAATTAATCGCTATACCAAAGTTCAAAACGATTACTTGGACAACCTTTTTAGAGAGGTCACTCCCGAGTGGAGGTCAGTAATATAATTGTTAATGGTTTGTCAGCGTTACTTTGATTTCGCCTACATATCATGGCTACAACGTTATTGTTATGAAATAGACGGCACTGAAATGGAGGAAAAACATACCAATTCTCACATTATTCAAGCATGTTATAGCCTGTTTTACAAGGATTTTTTAACTGTTTTCAAATAAAAAATAACGGAATCGAACAACTTTATTAACGATTTAAGTGAAGGAAGGTTCATATTGAAAGTCAGACTCTTGCGTAGTTCTCTACATTTCGTATCATTTCAGGCGCAATTGACCGAAAACTGTACCAACCAAACAAACAACAAAACCTCCAGAAATAAGATAACGATAATGTTGTCATGAAAATACATTGTTCTTAGAGTAACTAATGATTTCTACTTCCATGCTTGTATCACCCAAAATTGGAAGGATCCAATGCTGAAGCCGTTAGTGATGGAGAAACGGATTTAGTATGGGATCCTCTAGAGAGCCTCCTTAATCTGGATTGCTTCTGCTGAATTTCATTCCATCGTGAGACATGGACTGATAGCTGAAAAACCCACGACAGTGAATTTAGGTCTTTCCTTGATGTACGACAACCTTGATACTAACACGATTGAAGTAACAAGCCTAAGATAATGGGCCAGAAGGACGTTAATGAGGGTTTTAATATGATATTTTGCAGCAGCGCTACAGCGGCCTGCGACGCAGTCATTAAGAGCTGTATCAGTGATACACACCCACGCCGAGATAATTACTGTAACGCATTAGTGTCGCAATTGACTGTGTCCTGCTGTACATGGTTAATCTTACTGTTGAAAAGAGAGATACATGAATAGAAAATGATTGTATTAAGAATGGGTTGATTTTTAAATTTTTAAGGAAGAAAATACAGAACTTCCTTTAGTATAATTTTATATCTTGGACGCATTCAGGATTTGACCACAGATAACTCCGTCTACACAGTACATTTAAAAGCAGCATTCGAGGCATACATTTGATGACAAAGAGTAATTACATTCCCAAAAATAAAATACTATGACATAGTATTTTACACGGTTAAACTGTTTGTACGTTACTGAGTTTACAAGAAAATTGCCACAAGATTACAATAGTCAGAAAGTGGGTGATGCAGAAGAATATTGCGAATAATATAATGAAATACGGCAATAGGTAGTAACTGAGTGCTGTATTCTTTGGTTGTCCCTCAAGTGCCATGCTTTCAGACACCAACCACGCACAGGCACGAAAATTGAAGTAAGGTAAATTGGAAAGAATTTCACGCATTTTTTGTGTTCGTCAAACATAAAAAACAGTCAGTTTGCAAGTATAGGAACGTATAATTTAAAAGCATGTTTCCTCATAAATTACACTAGATTCGTTCCGTTTTTCATTTATATTATGTTGACACTACTTTTGAATGAGGCACCAACAGGGTTCTGGATAAATTAAAGACAAAAGGAAGATTTTGATGTAGCTGGTTAATTACCCACGTATATTTGTTGTTATTCTTTCCCTCTCTCTTGAGTTCCAACCAGATTTTAAAGCAGTATTTCAAAATGCTGTAGGGCTTCTTATTCAGAATTGGCCAAGACGATTTATGAATGCGTTCACGATATTAGCAGGGACGATATTTTCAGGTAGCTAGTTCCACATGCTGAAAATTTTAATCGAAAAGAAATCTACGGCTTGGGATTTTCTGAAAATTCTATCATTAGCTTCTAGTCGTTTCTGGTTCGGAGCCTCACGTCTCTGTCGACGAGTCAATATACATAGTTGAAGCTATCAGAATACTTGTGAACATCAAAGTCTACAATACTTGTAGGTCTTGGCTAGCTATTCTCGCAGTCTCCTTTGCTCAAAGAAAATAAGTTCAAACTGTTGAAGACTTCATTCACAGCTGAACCGGCTTCATTCAGTTATAGAGTTCAGAAATCAGCTATTGTTGGTACGATTTCAGAATTTGCATTACCATTATACTAAAACATCGTTCTGACCGAGGAGAGGTATGACTTAAAACCGACAAGGTTTCACACAAATACTCCAAAGTTCATGTTTTCCTCAAAAAATTAAACACTCAAACAGCTTCTTCCTAATACAATTAAAAGTAGCTCAAAAATTAGAGTGCCTGAACGCAAAAAAAACCGGCGTTACAAGTGAAGTGTTACTGATGAATAATACTCGTATGTTCTGTACGACATCATATGTGCCTCCTAAACTCTAAAGGATAATTTTAACTCAGATTTTGTAAGGGACATCTATTACAGTATGCAACAGTAATCCTATGTTAGAAACAACACATATTTTGCCCCCTGGGATTAGCATGCGTTATTTGTCCGATAATTATTAACAATTTGGCGAGATTTTGAGCCTGTTTAAGCATAAGAAAAGTAACTGCGCAAATTTGCGCTCAAATAAACCAGATTTGAGATTGGGTAACAAAGTTTTCTACTGATATCATCCGTAGTATGATAGCAAGAAGCACACTCACGTACTGAGTTATTACCTACCCATACACAGTTAATCTCACTAACATGATAAATTGAAGCCATATGCTTGTTTTTAAGTATAAAATATTTAAGGCATGCATCGATATAAGAATGAAAGAAAACTATTGTAATACATATAACCAAAGTACACAGTCTTTACTTATAGTGCTCGAATTCCTAACCGAATAAATCATTTCTACATTGTGGTATATACTAGACATCTGGAGTCAAAGAAAAAACTGTGTGATCATTTGAACACAGATAATATCCAATCAGTCACATTGCGGGTAATAGTTGTGAAGTTACACGTGTTTGCATACTAGCCTCAATATTACATACTGTAATAGCACAAGCAGCTCAGATTAACATGATGTTGGTCCCTAGCTTCAGGCAAGGATTAAACATAATTTCTTATAGTTAAAGTATACAAATGAACTACGGTACACCAATAACACCACAGTAAGTCACTTCAAGACGAAGTTACCTTCTCATCTATGTAAGCTTGTTATTATGCGGATGAGCCTGAGTAATTGAAGCGTAACTTTCGAACGCTTAGGGTTCATCACATGACATATAAGTGAAACTTCACTAATAATAATAATAATAATAATAATAATATTAATATAAATACCACTGTAATTTCTATTTGGGTCCTGACAGTGTTGACGCGTCTACAACCTCTCGTCATGGCTGGCAAGTTAAAACCACGACTTTAAGATCAATTGAATGTTTTCTCCCTGACTTTGAACTTCATTGCCTTGCTAGCATTGTTGTCGAGTAGGACCTGGATGTTTGCGCTGATTCGGGGGTTCTCTTTCTTCCCTGTTTGTGTTTGATGAAATCAATGAGGAACGTTCATGTAGGAATTTAATCCAAAAAGCACTTGGGGTGGTTATACCAGAAGTATAATGATAAGAATAACAATATGATAAGTTTGCTTGATACATTAAGATGAAGCTTGCTTGGAGGATCATTATTGCGACCGCAACTTTAAGTTCTCTAGCGTTAGTTTCTATTGCACAATTACCCTCACAGTAGTTGATCTGTTTCTGCTACGGTGTCATATTTTTTCAGTTTGCAGCAAAAATATTCGAAGTACATGTACGTACGAATGAATGCACCTGCTAATGAGAGCGTCTACTAATAAGTGCACCTAGTAATGAGTGCACGTACGAGTGAGTGCACGTACGAGTGAGTGCACGTACGAGTGAGTGCAAGTACGAGTGAGTGCATGTACCAGTGAGTGCACGTACCAGTGAGTGCACGTACCAGTGAGTGCACGTACCAGTGAGTGCATGTACCAGTGAGTGCATGTACCAGTGAGTGCACGCACCAGTGAGTGCATGTACCAGTGAGTGCACGTACCAGTGAGTGCACGTACCAGTGAGTGCACGTACGAGTGAGTGCACGTACGAGTGAGTGCACGTACCAGTGAGTGCACGTACCAGTGAGTGCACGTACCAGTGAGTGCACGTACCAGTGAGTGCACGTACGAGTGAGTGCACGTAAGAGCGAATGCACTTACGAATGAATGCAGCTGTGTACGAGTTAGTGATCTAGCGTGCATACAAATTACACCACCAGCCTCTCCCATGTGTGAAAAAGGTAGACATCGCGTAATAAGAGTTTGTAAGTTACTTGCATGGAGAGAAACTCCGTAGTTTTCTCACCTCCATATGATAATTGTAAATTATGCAGGAACGATAAAATTCGTGGCCTTGGAATATTATTTTACTGAGAAGGGTTTACTGAGTTAGCTAACCTCAAACCTTTAGTTTACATCCACCAGTTTGTGTGTCTGATGAACCATTAAGCCACCGATGAACCAATTATTTCCAAGTCATTGAGTTATTTCTTAGTTGCCAATACTTCTACCAATGCACAATCTAAACTTGTCTCGATTTTTTCTTGATTTCCTTGCGGTTAAGTAATAGAACTTTGCTGTATACTTTTAATTGTTTTTCAGCGTTAAAAATCAGAAACCAATTTATATTTTTTCTTAACGCACCCACGCAGTTAAAGACGCATACGATAAATTATTTCGTGGAGGAGGATGCACCTGAAATGCCCTACTTCCACTACATCACGACGCAGGATTTCGGTGCATGTGCGTGACTGAAATGCCTGTACATGAGTAAAGTGTTTGTACGTGACTGAAATGTTTGTGAGTGCTTCAAATGCATGTGCGTGATTACTGCCTCTACTTTAGACGGCATGGGACATGGGAAGCAATTCAAGAATGAACCAAACGGTTGGTTCGTGTTGCCATATTCTATTTTATCCTCTTCAAAACTTAGTTTTTAAGTCTTGACTCGCGAGAAGGAGTAAAATTCTGTATCCACAGTTGTACATGCAGCAAGGTGATACACAAATGCGATGCAATAAAAATCCCACACGAATGGTGACTCAAACGACAACCACCGAATGTGTCCACGCATGGGAAAACTCACATTTTCGCATTTCTTGTCGTGAACTCGCCCTACTGGAGTATTTACACTTTTTAGGACCTTTTGCCCCCTCTCAGACACCGAATAAGAGCTCTATCCCTCGCCAGTGTTCTGGCCGTGACGCCTAATTTAGTGGAACAAAGCTCATTTGCCAGCACACAGAGGCCAGGCTGGGAGAAGAGGGTTGTGACCAACGAGGGCAGGCTGGTACACGAGGGTCTCGCTATTTAAGTCCACGGTACAGCTCTGTCTGGTACATGAGAGGGCGCATATTGCTGCAGATATTGCAGAATACGTAATAATGCTATTTCTGCAGAGGTTAAAGAATATCCTGCGGTACAAAAGGTTATACCCAGAACGGAATAATCAGTGTGTGTACATAAATGATATTATATAACGGTTGCACCGTCATAGACCGTCGTAAAATTAATCTAGAGTTCTATGTTACGAATGGCATAAGAAAAATTTTTATTAAAAGGCCACAGATAGTTCACTAAAGTCGCCCGTGGAAAGGTTAGTTTGGAAACACACTGGGGCCTCCCTCTTGTAGAAAAAGGGAGGAAAAATAGATAGAAATGACAGGGATTTTATAATAAAACAACAAAGCTGCACCTCCGAAAAGTTCCGTTGGAGGTGCGTTGCTGGCTGCATTTACTCACACCTCCAACCATTACACGTCCATAATGGCAACCATTATCTGGAGCCAAGCTCACGTCACACGTAGTAGGCAGAAAGCAAGACAAATAGAAATAGAAAAAGAAAAGGGAAGTTAACTTCAAAACTGAACTGACAACGTCCTCCTGCCATAGGTGTTGCTTATTTTGTAGTAACCAATGAAATTGTGTTGCCCTTGAGCCTTGAGGAACAATACGTCCTGACGTACGATGACGAGGAAAGACTATCAGCATACACCTTTTTCATCCATCGTGTGGGGCTTTGGAATCCGACATACTTTGAATATGTTCAGTGTAAGTCAAATTAAAACGTGATATGAATGTGCCAGAGTTTAGAGCTACAGTGATACAATATTTTATGTGTTACGTGAAGCTATTCAACACGTTCTCTGGCGAGAAGATAAATGCTTCATTGATTGAGTTAATTAGATGTGGTTAACAAATGACGATTTTTAAAAGTAATAACTCGTGCCGGTTTTAGATTCGGCTTGGCAATAAAAGTAATTTCATTCAAAAAAAAACAATTCATTTTTTGTAGTAAGAAAACTTCCCCACGCTTGCCAAGTAAACACTACCAAAATTTACAACTAATTAAAGTGAGAACGCTATCAACAAACAGCATAATTTCTTCAAGAATCGTCGTATGGATGATAGTGCGCGCTGAATTAGCAAATGTCTCAGAGACAAGGAATGGGAACCCGTCATCAGGCCTATTATTGATCATGAATATTCAGCGCTCATTCTTAGAGCGAACAAGTGTCTATATTTTTCGATGTTTTTTCGTAGCATCGAAACCGATTAAAGGTGTTATTTTTTGGTGTTGTAAATTTAGTGTTTCTTTAGAATCTAAAATGCAGAGCGGAAAGGTCCTCTAATATTCACTCGAATGCATGGTACTATAAACTATCGACCTGTATTCATATGTTGGTTTTCTATCGGTAGTTGTCAACTAGAAGCTTTTTTTGAGATACTGAATTAACAAAACTGCTTCAAATCACATGAAGTAATTCGTTGCGCTAGATTGGTTTTGGAATGTGCTCAGGTTAGACCTTGAAAAGAAAGAACAGATAATTTCCATAAGTATTTCACTCGACTTCCAAAATGTTACACTTAATTATTTTGATGATTACACATAGTACAACATTCAAGTGCACAGCTCGCTTATGTAAACCACATTACAGAAAATAAACCCGACAGAAAGCAAAATAGACCACATTGTTGTGCAATGCTCAGCGATTTGTTAAAAATATCATCAGTATGTGGATATCTGAGTCCTGCATAGCTGAGCACTGCTAAGTGACATGATAAAGTGGCTTCTACAGGTCAGGCGTGAAGGAAGAGAAGAATTGTAGGCTCATATTGCCATGTTACGTGGTCATCACGCACCTAGTTAACAGACACCGATCATAGACCAGGGCTCAAGGCTTGCAGTTCAATTCACCATATTAGCGGCAACAGAGTGTGAAGGATTTATACCAGGATAAAGGACGAGGTTTTATCATGCATCGCGAACATATCACGTGAGATACGAGTCAATAACTCATACCCAGTGTACACAAAACTTATTTGCTGCGTGATGTCTATTAAATACAAGGATAGCTTGATTTAAAACCAATCCACCTTCGAAACTAAAATGGCTACCAAACGCTATGCAGTTCAGCTTTTATGTGACTTAAAATAAAGATTAAAACTAAACAAGGCGTACTTTTTAATTCACTGAGGTCATGGAACACACTCGATTGAACATCATTCTCAAAACTGTACAGATTACCTCACACCAAAACATCTCGAAAATAACGCATAAATTAAAATAATTAAAATCAAGAGGAAGATGACCAGAACGACACATTAATCATTTTCACAAGATTCTACAACGCAACCAGTGCACTCGTATTTGCAAATAAAATTGTTTTTTTCACGACCCGTTCTACTTAATTGAGTGGTTTAAACGCGCAGTGAGCAATTCTGAGGATCTGAAGCAGAATGTTTTCTACACACACAAACCATATTCAGTCCACATACTGGTCAATACAGTTGATCAAAACTACTCTTTCTAGTCGAAAATAGTTGGTACACACAATTTTTTGATGTTGGTCGGAAACAGTTGGTGCAGGGGGAAAAAGTAGAAAAAAGTAACTGATTACATAATATTTCAACATTTTGTATTCTAATTTAAATAAAAGTACAAGAAACAAAGAAAGAAAATTAATTCATCAAATGTTTCCGGAAGATAAAGACCAGAATGCTTTCCTGAACGTGCATCAACTGTTTCTGACCAGAGGGAGTAGAATGCAACATTATTTTTCCAGCAGTATGGTACGAGCATAGGTGTTTTTGACTGAGGATTAAAGGTGTAAGCGTCCTCGTAATTATTGCATTGTTTACTAAAACTACAAGTACATCCACTTAACGCTGAGTGTGGTACAAATTATCCTGGTGATTAAAACTCTCTCTTTAAATCAGCGACGTGGTCAGTAACTTTTTTTGTCATTGACAATCGGTAATTTGTGTTGTTTGGCGTGATACGTAAGCGAAATGTTAGAGCAGAGGCTGATAAGAAAATTTCCTTAAACTTATGGCGAAGCTCAAGCACAAGAGAAGTATGTGTAATGAAACGTAAATTACAAACTATAGGAATTGTGTCAAAAATTGGAGGCAAAACATGTGATGTTAAAATATGATGTGTACTATTTTCTATTATAGTAACGATTTTAACGCAGTGTTTGTTCATTTGAAGTAGGGAATCCAGAGAACTTTCGTGAAATGAATTTCATGAGGCAACACGGTAGTACAACATTGGCGGGTCACCGCTGGCATAGCTCTGTAGCTCTCGTATGAACGTCTCTTAACAAATAGAATACGAGAAGGAACAAGGTCAAACTAATACAAGGGAGAGGAAAAGTGGTCCACGTATTTAGAATTCCATTACTCACTAAAAAAAAAAGCAATAAAAACAAACATGACAAACATTTGTGAAGGTAAACTTATTACAGGCTTCTGAAACAATTATTATTCGTAACAATATAATTATTACATTTTTCGCTATAGTTACTATAATTTTTCGGTGAATCAGTCTATAATTTCCGATCATTTTAAGTGACTATCACAGGAAACCTCGGCCAGCAGGAGCGGGGGGCCCAAATTTAATAATCTCTATTGGTACAACTTGCTAAGCCAGAAAAAAACTGTCGAAGGGACAAAAAATGTAATGTAGAAAAGAAGAAAGCAACATAAATGATGATACTCGTGTCAAATGTCGATTGCACAGTACACTGACCTTCCTTATGGAAGACATCAAGCAAGGGAAAGAGAAAAACAAGACCTAATAGTTGCAACTCACAACAGACTCCTGCGACAAACATTGCAGTTGTGCTTATTGCCCTTAGTGATGCCACTGAGTGCTATTTGCCTGAGGTCCATTGATGAGGTCCATTGATGAGGTCAGGCACCGTTAGCGTGCCGTTATGAGAAGGGGAGATTAGAAATCCTTCAGATCCTCTGAGGGGACTTGAGTCTCCAAGGGAAATCTGCAGTTTGCCTTTCTTGGAAAGTCTCTAAGAGAAATCTGCAGTTTACCCTTCTTGGAAAGTCTCCAAGGGAAATCTGCAGTTTACCCTTCTTGGAAAGTCTCTAAGGGAAATCTCCAGTTAATCTTTCTTGAGAAGTTCCTGCATTAAAATTTGCTAATAATACAAATTGCTGGCACTTGAAGCACGACATGAAAAAAAGAATTATAGAGGAAATGCTGTCAATGCATCTTTCGAAAGGAGCTCAGGAATCACAATGATCTCATGGTCGGAGCTTAGCTTCCTGAACATGCAAAAAATTAATCTATTTTAGTGCATGTCTCTGATGTAGATGCTTGAAAAGAAGACGCAAAATTACACAATTAAACACAATAGAACACAGAACACAAAAGTATCCAAAGAACACAAGGAATAGAAAATAACACAAAATAACACAAAACACGAAAAAGAAAAGTAACACAAACCAACACTAAGAGACAGCTGAACCCAAAAGACTGAATAAAAATACAAATGAACAAAAAATAAACGAATAGACCATAAAAAAGGAAAGATAGAACACAGTCATTCGAAAGCTCACAGTCATCTTTCTCAATCTGAAGTTTCCTCCACACGATCGAGATGCATGCACTTTCCTATAGATTTTCCCTCCCTGTGCATTCCTAGTCCTCCCGTACGAATTCTGTTTTGATCAAAATTTACGCCAGTTTACATAGACGTTAGCCAGTAGAACGTTCAATGAAATAGCACCAAAATACAGTAGGAATGTGTTTATTCCCATGCGCTTTTACGTTACGACATTTTTATCTCATGAACACAAACATCCCATCCTGAAAATTGCGGCATTCCGGATGAGATTGTACGTACGAGTATGCAGTGTAAATCGACTGTAAAACAGCTATGAGCCAGAATTAGGGACACATTGCTCCACAGTTAGTTATTTTGAAAGGGATACCCTTCTTCAAAGATCTGATCATCTATGTTGAACATCACATCACACACTGAACCTAGTAGTTTGTAGAACACTACCACACGCACCGCACACTGAACCCACTACAATTTCCTTCTAGAATTTAAAACGATTTCCGTCAATTACCATGTTTCCTTGGATAATATTTTCCCAAATTGACGTTAATGCAACGCTGAAGTCAGAGCAGGGAACAGCCAGGGTATGCGTGATGTTCAGCATGGGAAATAACGCATGACAGAATTGTGCAGCAGCGGACACGAGCAGCTGGTGGACAGGTGTGTGAGATGGCCACCGTCGGCCGCCATCTGCATGCACAAGCGTCATATACAGACACACTATAATTTGATCGCACATTGACAGGTGGCTGTGGAGGTGTAATATTGCTCGTATTCAGCAGCTGCTATTCGAAGAAACAAGCGGCTGTCATGAGGCTTTCCGTTTATTTAGCTCCCCGACGTGTTTAGTAATTAATAAAAAACGATTTAATCCTTCCCTCCTTACTGGCATCCACAACTTGTATTTCAACGGAAATGTTTCCTTGTTGAACGTTTTTATTAAAAAAAAAAATCGTAAACCATTTCAACATGTTTATTGCGCAGCAGGTGACATTGTAAACGGAAAATGAAATTATAATTTTCAAAAGTCAGAACCCACATAAATGTTGACAGGGTCATTCTTACTTTTCATAAAAAAAGTTCTGCCACAATTATGCGGTGAACAAAATTTTAAAGTTGCTCGAAAATCACTTCCCCATTTTATAATTTTATTGTACAAGAACTATCAAACACAGGAGACTATAACCAATTCTAGTAAATTGTGAATATAAGAGGAACGGTGGTAGTTTTTATTTTTCATAAATCCATCGTGCGCATTGAGCTTATTAAGATTTATGAATTCAAACATTACTTAACCTAAAAAATACAACAAAATAGCGTTGTACTCGATCGCGCGGAGAGTCGCCATTGCTAAATTATATTCCCAAAAAAATAAATTCTTATTTGTAGTGAATATTTTTTTTCAAAACAAGGAATCCTGACTTGCAGTGAATATTATTCCCAAAACAATAAATCTTTACGCTCAGTGAATCTCATTTTCAAAAGAATCAGTCCACCAATTCCTGTTTTCTTGTCTCGGCAGCTAAATTTCAACACACAGTACCAGTTACTCACAAACGCCACTCAAGATGACTGAAATCAGTGCAGAAGGGAAGTATTCAGCGTACATCTCTTATTGTTTGAGAAAACTCCAACATGTTCACAAGGATACGTAGTCTTCAATTCAGATTACGTCATATAATGTATGCATTTATGGCGCAGGCACGCCTCATACTGTAAGAATAGAATAGAATAGAATGAGGCTATAGGAACGAACCTTCTGGCCCATTCTTGGGTCGGATAATTACTTCGATAATTATTCGGTTGTTTACCCAAGTCCCATACCGTATTTCTCGCCGCGTCAACCATGTCGGCAGCGGGATTCAAACCCGGGTCTTTCCGCTCGCAAGCAGATTCGCTCACCAGTCGACCAAGTTGGTGACGATGAAGAAGAGAGACGATGACATTGCTAAAATCAGCTTTTCATGGTCGAGTAATTTCAAGCTTTGGTGACATTCCTTGGACACTGCGATCTCAGGATTTAACACGTTTGTTGCTATTGCTGATTGGTGTAAAACTTCACTTTGTACGCATAGTCACTAGAAGGATCTGAAAAAAATACAGAACCTAACCTAAGTGACCCACCGGTGGGTCGCATCGCAACAAATGTGTTAACATGCCAAGTCTTTTTGGAGGGACGTTCAAAGGGCTACGTTATAGTAAGCACTGAAGACGTCCTTCAAGAACGGAAACAGAATGTTATGCAAAAAATTCCCAATAATATTCTTTAATATATGAAATTTTTTTTGGAAAAACTAATGGAAAAGCTCGCTTGTATCTGGGTTATAAAGGAAGACATTTGAGAGAACTTGTCTTTAACTAAAGATTCTCTCTATATTTTTCTCTAATTTTTAGTTTGCTTTCACTTTGAATCTTTATAGCTATGCAATATATTCTGCTTATGAAAAGTGACTTGCGCCACTCTGTAGCTTGCCTCAGAGTCACCAAGTTTACGTTCAATTTGACATTATTTTTACATTTCGAGATCTAGGAATAACGGTATACAAAACGTTTATTTTCTAACGGATACCTAATCTTATTAAGAAAAATGATTAAGAACTCTGCTTTTATACCCAGTGAATTTCATAGGTTCTTTTACAATTGATGAAGCTCTATAGACATTGAATATCCTTTTCTCATGCATCTCGTAAGGAAAATTATTCAGGCGAGTAAAATTTTGCAAGATTCTTAATCCATTCCAGATGAGATCGGCAGACAGCGCTGAAGAAGCAGTCTTCCTATCAAAGCTGGTCCTGTAAAGAATAAAGTTTTATTGAGGAAAATTAGCGAAGAAATCCTGAATGATTGTTTTGAAGTTCAAGTTCGCTTTGGAGTTCTTAGATTCCGTCCAAGAATTAGAGAGCACAATAAAACGCTAATGAATTAAGAAAAGCACTACAAACTAGCGACACAAACTTGGAGTTGAACTTTACAGCAGTTCATGACATTGCGCAAAAAAAACTCAATTTTATCAATGAAAATAAGTTTTACTTGAGTGCTAAGAGACCTCATTAAAGTCAACCATTCAGAATAGGATTTTTTCAAAGTATTGAGTTCGTCTTTTGTACTAGCGATAAATTGGATCTTCTGTTCTTTTTTCTCGCTAAGGAACCTATTAGCGAGTTAATTTCTCCTTCATTTATTTGCACGCTTACGTATTTAGTTTTTACGCCAAATAATTGTGAAGGAACGCTACTAGGTTTCTACTATTCGTCAACTCAAGACGAAACCTATTTATTTGGTATTGAATAACTGTATTTAATGACTGTGTTGGGCTAAGTTTGAGTAAAATTTTCAAACTAGGCTCATGGATAAGAATTTCTTCGTTTTACAGTAGCATGACCCACGTCGTACCCATTTGTTTATCTTTTGAACTTTAAATTCCACCATAAAATGTAAAACAATAAATTTTTTTGCTTGCATAATCAATGCATTAACAATTTTTCACTGTGAATTCATTTTGTTTTCACATTGGATAAACGTCATATATCTAAAAAGAAATATGTTCCAAGAAAAGTTTGTTCGTGGTTTATAAGAAACACTTATTTCTATGCCCACTTTTATACATCGAATGAGCTTCTCACATTCTCCAACAGCGATTGATTCTGAGAAACAACACAAATGTTATTTCGTTCATTTGAGTGATTTGAGTGAAATTTTAAAATGGAGATTTTCGGTTAGATGAAAACACACCATCGCTTCCTGGGGCACTGGGTGGGTCAACTTCGATGTTTCTTTTGGAGCATTGTACTGGGTTGTCATAAGCATCCGCACATCCAGGTCCTGGAATAATTTTTTTATCTGTAATTTTGAACACTTTTTATAGCCATAAATCCACACAATCTAAAGCGCATTAGGGCCTTATTTTTATGATTTGATCATCTTTTTAATCTATCAGTTCAAGTCAACCTAATCATGGCTTTATTTCATTCTATTAGTTCAACTTAACTTTATTAATATTTTGCATTGGCTTTGTTTGCTTAGTAGTTGCTATTTAGCAGCGTTGGAAAAATATTTTACATCACTAATTTCTATGTTCAGTATCCACTTTATTACGGCTACCTGCTGGTACAAAGAAATCCCACTCCCGGTTTTTTTACTGCGGAGATGTGCAAGTCCTATTAACTAATTGCTGTAAGTAATAATTACTTGCTCTAGAAAAAAATGAATGATTAGAGCAAGACCACGGAAAACCTCCTATTTGACCTACTGGGCACCAGAGTGGCTTCTCTATTTCCCTGCATAACATTCATCCATCATCACGGCTGTACGTGATTTTACTGTTGCTCAACGAGCGGCAGTGTAGATTTCGTGTAGTCTACTTTGAATGGAAACCATGTTGAGGTAGATGGTATCTTAGAGCCGCGTCTGAAACCTCTTTAGGCAGCCAAAGTCATAATGGCCGCCGGTGGCTCTGATGCATGTTTCATTAGTGTCCAAATCGGCCACCATCAAATTAATGGCTAATGGCCACCGTAGTCACCCAGAACGATCAATTATGCTCGATAATCTCTTAACCTATAACAGGCGGTAATGCTTCACCCTACTCGACAAGCTCTCCACTTCTGTTCCAGTGGACACGTGGACCAATTGAAAGAATTCTGCTTCCATTTCAACAGCGCAAATGAAAAAATGTTCCATTGTAGTCGAGATATTATTTCTCCATTATTGGGTGAAATTTATCTTTAAATAACGACCATGAGCTTACTTTTTTCGTGAAGACGTACATTACTCTGCAGTTGAGTTTCAAACATTTTCGTGTGAATATTCAACGAATAATTGTCTTCACAGTCTGAGTTCAGGTAAGTAAGCCTGAATAGTTTAAATAACAAAATACAGCCACTTCCGGAATGCTTCAAAAAAAGTTTATAATCATGATCTGATGCAGAGTTGAACTGTAAACTGATGAACACCAAATTACTCGAGTACTTACCCTCGAAATAATCTATTTTTCTGTGAATGAGGTTTTCAATTCATATGAATAATTTATTTTTGCGGAAAATATTTCTTTTCACCGGCATTCAATCGCTCACATTATTTCTTTTATTACCCAAGTTATTTGGTGAATTTGCTTTATAAATAGCCTTTTCAAACACACAAGATACAACAAACTGACAAAAATTAAGAGCAGACAAACATTCAAGAATTTTACTCCTAGATCACTGTATTAATATATAAATGTAAAAAAGATTGCTAATCCATTTTTTTGATGACGAGGGTAAAAATGTTAGCCTCTAACTGGAATTTAAGTTTTTTCCTCTAAAAGGAAACCGGTTTCAGGAGTCAGTTCAAAAGACTTACAAGGCTTTGATATTTACAAATATACATACTGTCCGTTCTAAGTTAGTCACGAACAAACATTTCTACTTAATTTTGTTTTCTAAATTCAAGTCAGAAAATAAGCTTACATTATCTACATTATGATTCTGGCTAAACTTAAGTCAGAGAATGAACACACATTTACTACACTATGGTTCTTGCTAAACTGAAATCACAGAATGAACACCCATTTTCTACATTATGATTCTGGCTAAACGTAAGTCAGAGAATGAACACACATTTGCTACACTATGGTTCTTGCTAAACTGAAATCACAGAATGAACACCCATTTTTTACACTATGATTCTCGATAACATGAGTCAGAGAGAACAGCAGAGAACAAAAGGACGCTCCATTATTCAAATCCCCAAACAGTGTCTCCATTCATGCATTTTAAAAATAGTGCGCTTCCCTACGAAAAAATGCATAAAAAGCTCCTTTTCAGTGGTAAATTTGAAACGAGAAAAATGGGACTAAAACTTAAAAGGATTGCACTGCGCAGAAATAAAAAATTGCAAATGACGTTCTTGTCAAATAGAGGAGTGACAATTTTCAAAAGAAAACATTTTTAAATATTCAGTTCTCTGCGCTATGATTGCAGCAATGAGACAACGTTGATGGCGGTATTATAAAAAATACTAGGCAGGTCAGGGTTAAGAATTCTATGGCTTAAAGAACCCTTATAATTTAGAGCGTGTAAAGGAAAACGTGCCAGAATTCGAAGCTGTTCAAGCGCTGCAGGAAATTTGTACAGCGCACCTCGAGGTCTAGGGCGCACGCGACTTGGGCAACGAAGTTCAACAAAGTGTGACCTAAATCATCGACCTCTAGCCGCTAGCGCCAAGCTTAAAAAATATTTACTTCGCTCGTTTCAGCAGAGTTGTTGTGTATAACATATACTTTGTGCAAACACGGAATATTTGAGGCTGCTGGTGTTGACCGAGCCATAAATACCGACCTCAATAGGGTCAACTCTCAGTAAATATTGGTTTTCAAAATTTTCGAAAGGAATTGCAAGTGCTTGTTCCGACCCACCCTATACATTTTGAACCAGGATTTGGCGAGAGCTCAACCAGTAGAAAATGCTGTCGTGTTGCAATTTTTCAGTATTTTCACCAACTGTTGCAGTGTTTTCCAATAGTATTCCGGAATATATTTGCTTAATTATCACTAGATGTTCCATTGAAATGAACGGCGAAAAACATCAACAAGATTTAAGTACTATCTAAAACAAGATCTAGGATATGCCACTCACGTATGACAATGTTTTTCGACCGGGATTCGAGTATGTCTACAACTAGAATACGTAATTCGGGCATATAGATCTTATCTAATATTATAAAAACTAGAATCAAAGATATCGTACCAAAACTCAAAACTCCCAGCTATAGGAAAATAAGAATCTACTTAAAATCCACACAAAAACGAATAAAATAAATAAAACGTGAACTGCTTAAGAGAGGCTGCATCTTAGGCGAGGACAGCGAAAACGAGAAGGAGGAACATGTGAAGAGCTACTGAATAATGTACGGTTAACCTTAAACATAACTTTCAGGGCGTGTTTCTGAGTTTCCTGCCCTTAATAATTCTGAGATCTGGAAAGCCAGAAAATGTTACGCTCGATGAGCAGTGAAGGCAGGGTTCTTGCGCAGTCTTTTCAATGAATAGCAAGTTTTAGAACAAATACTTTTTGCTAGCTGACACTGTTGATGTTTAATTTTATTTTGTAGCATCGCTAATGGAGCAGGAGTACGAACGCTCTCACCGAAGTGTTCAATTGTTTTGTGTTCTATCTTTATTCCGAAAATATGATAAATTTTAAATGTATGCAGGATGAATAATTTATTGTAATTTTCTTGGCGAAACATTGCATGAGTTATAACGGTTGTCATGCATTACGAAAAGATTGTTTGGTTAATACAAAATTAAGCATCGCATAAAGTGAGCAAAAATATTCGGTTAATTCTTCATACTTTCAGCAGAAACGCTAAATCTATAACCTGAGATCTGTTATTATTCCTCTAAATATATTATTAAAGATTGAATTCTTTTACCATTTATAATAACATCCAAAGAGGCAGTCGCAAACTTTTCGGTTCACATTGCGATGAAATCTGTAGAGGGTGTGCGCAATTATTAACATTTTTACGATATACTTCGAACTTTGAGCTGCTGGAAATAATGTATAAATTCTATTTAAGTGCTGTGGAGAGCAAGTTAAATATTCTGACAGCGGTTGCATAAATTATAAATCAAAGATTCAAAAATTCAGGGCATAAAATTAGACAAAAATTGTAAAATACTGGCATGAGTTCTGCCTCGTGGTTGATCAGCCATGATATGGTATTCTAAATGGTAAGAAAATACTGATAAAATTAGGAAAAATTTACAACTGATAAAAACGTCTTCCTCAACTCGTGAATATTAAGTGAGGAAATGATGAGTTACAAAGTCTTCACGTTACCTGAGTACCTCAAGGCTCAGTTTGAAGTCACCCAGTTCACTCAAAGACACGGGAGCTTGGGGCATTTTGTTTAAGGAGAAGTAATTTATCTCCTAGGATTGGACGGAATTGTGTCTGCGCTTCTGCTGAGTAGTGAGCTTCCTAGGGAATGGCCAGAAGCAATAAAACGAAGAATAAACGACTCTGTCTGCCAGTAAATGGTCCGGGAACTCTGATACTAAACACTGTGATGAAGTACCCCAATGCAATGGACGCTTCATGGGCTGAACAGAATGTAATGCACACAATTTAATACCGTCGGAAAACCACTACATTTATTCGTAATGTTCGACCTAATTAAAAAGTTGGCTAAACAGAGAGTTCCGCTCAAAATTTGAATTACAATGAAGAAAAACTGTAAATTTGGCTTAATGAGAGCTAAAAGAAATGTTAAATAGAAATGTGCATTTGCGTCGAGCTTTAGCTTTGTTCTTCAGAAACAAACCACGAAGCGCTTACTATTCGTCAAGACAAAACAACATGAATTGTACGGGCTTCTTGGAGTGTTAGAATTTTGTTAAGCAACAACAGAATGTCATTTTGGCAGTCGAGGGTTTGTCATAAAAACATCAGTGGTATAGAAGTGAATAAATCTCCCTAGCTTCCGACTGCTATAGTTGCACAGCATTCATAACAGCTGTTTTCTTTATTTTTCTGACTAGAGACAAAAATAATGTGTACAAGAGCTGAGCAAACTTTGTACTGTATGAATTTTAACTAAAATAATCCATGGATAATTTTTATTTCAACGCTTGATTTAAGAACCATAAAACGTTACTGTACATTTTGTGCCTTCTCTCAGTTTATTTTTAAGATATCACATTTGTTTTTACGATGCATAACCTACTGTAACTATCTTAATAATATCGGAAAAAACACATGAACACCCGATCCAAATCTAAGGAAAATACGACTATGAACTAAGACACGTGCGGAACACAAACGAGAGCTTCTGTTGATAAAATTTGATAAAACGACAAGTTTTAAAAACTCTTTTTCAACAACGGGAAAAATGTCAACCAACCCAATTAATTTCAATGGAAGTACCTTAAGTTCGTTATCGCACATTGTTTTACCTCACTTCGAATGCCAACAATGTACTCTATTATGAGTAGATTGCATTTAAATTCTTGTGAGGCTTAAGACTTCCTTTACGTTAATATTTTTTTCCAGTTTTCGAATTCTCTATCCATTAATTGTTTAGTTCCCCGTACACAAGCGTAATTAACAGTATTTTGTTAAACAATATGTAATAAATTTTAATATATAGAAAGTGGAGAAATGTCCTCGCTGCATTGATTTTCTTTGCGGTTGATGGGCTGAACAACTTTATACGGATAATATAATAGGTTGAATGATTTAAATATACGAGAAATACCACTCCATTAAAGAAATCCTAGCAAGAGATAAAATAAAGCCAATGAAGGAACGTTCATAAAATTTTCAACAAATACATTATATGAAGACATGAACACTTGACTCACAGCTATGTCATGAATGGTAGCAGGACAAATGACCTTGTATTTATTTCAGCAAAATTTTCTGGTTCTGAGTTTAGATTCATAATGTAGACGCAGGGTGAAGACATGATGTCCAAAGCAGGCTTCTGTTGAAGAATTACTATCATCGTCCGTACTCGACGCAATTGCGCAAATGAGCTGCAGGTAAATTGTAGCGCACGAGACACAAGTGATGAATTGTGATAAGGGGAGGACCTGGATGGGCTCAGGAAAAGTAAAAGGTGTTAGTGAAAAAAGTGATCGCGGTTGTGCATGTTCGTGCAAAGTATTTAACAATGCGATGGAGTGTATTTTCAGGGCTCACAAATCCGCATAAAGCTTTTAATCGAGTTGATTGTGGGGTTAGTTAGAATTTATTTTGGCTGTATGGATACTGTTGCATCCGGGAGCCGCATTTTATGATGTGTAATTCTGTTATTTGTAAAAGGTGCATAGTAAGATTGAAATGGCGTGCTGTGTCATGTCATGGTAGCTTAATGTGTACATTTATAGTACAATAGTAGGAGCAGTGAATGCTGGTTGTGGAAAAAGTCGAATATATTTTCAAGGGAGCTAAATATTATAGCTCCAAGCACCTATGCCTTCCAAGCAGCAAAGAGCCAAGACAATTTATATAACACAAATCTTCCCTTACCCATATCCATGGACAAAAACACTACTCGGCTCCCGTCTGATGGAAGCTGAGATACTTCATTTCTAAATCTATTCATAGATCCAGTGACTCACAGGCCGGCATCCCAAAGTTGCAGCTTTCACCGCTGCAACGCACGGACAAGATTTCTTTACTGTGAAAGGCTTCGTTTTCTTTTCCTATACGCGGCATATTTTCATTTTGTCAAATAAATTCGTGAAACATATTGACTGTTACGGCAGCTGTCCCTTCTGGGGAGAAAGAATGGTCAACCTGATCATGACCCTAGCCCTCTGCGTGTGTTTATAATTCTGAGCCTGAGGTCAGGAATGATTTTCTTTGCTCTACGACGAAGGTCCTTCCTGCCTCTAAAATGGTAAAGAGAGGTTTGCTTTCATCTAGTCTTCGGGCCAAGAAATGGCGGAGGTCCCCTGTAAGCAAATTCTTCGGGAATTATGCGTACTCGGTGTGTCAAAGAAAAATTTCATTGCTGAAGTACACTAAACCCATTGCGTAGAAGAACTTTTCATTTGGTCCAACTGCAGCTGCATCTTGCTTTAGCCTCGTCATATGCCATTGGTGATGCGCTTCGTCATTGGCTTCTTATACAATGCAATGCTGACGAACTTCACTAATGCAAAACAGTCATTCACTGGCACACCGAGGCCAAGTTTTAAGCGTGGTAGGTATTGATTGCAATGACACAACCACAGATCATTGAAGAGATAGTTAACTTGAAAATCGGATGTAGCTTCAAGAGATAATTTTCAGTCCTCGTTACACTTCGTACAATTTTCAGTCCTCGGATTCGTATGCATTCTTTCATAAGTGAGTAATAATTTTAAAATTCATTTTTATTGACTAATGTTTTCTGTGTAAAGTAAAAGTTGTTCCAGTACTGTTGTCTGCTGTAGTCGGTGCATCGTTCTGCTTCAAACGTTAATATTAAACTTTGAAGGCATTCAAATTTTCAAAAATAATTCAAAGAAAACGGAGTTCACTAGTAGAATGCGACGCGATTATTTTTTTATTTTTACTGATGAAAGTCACTCAGAATGTAAATTTAGCTGAATTGATTCACTAGTCACAAAAAAATTCATCCACACTAGAATTAATATTTTTCTACCGTGGATTTCATTGACTATCTACTCATACACTTTTCCGTTCGAGAAAATTTATTTTCAAAATTTGAGTTCCTCTTAGCTATGTACATAATCTAATTACGGTAATTTCTTCAGATTTTTCACCGTCTATCCCGTTATTTTTACAAAGAATTTGTCCTTATCATACAAAAAATCTGGTTTTAGATTCATATCATTCTTTTTACGCTCAAAGCCGTCAATTTTCAATTCAGCTATTGTTTACATGATCGAATGAGTTACAATATATGAGTTATAAATGACGAGTCTCTTTCAAAAGAACATCAATTCAATTTAGACTAGAATATTGGATAACATCCCTAGATTTTCAGAAAAATAAACCCTCATTAGTATAGAATGCATTAAAAGCCTCGTTGTAATACCCTATATAAAAATTCCGTGTTTGTCGATGCCTACGTGGTGATCACATCACACTTAGAACTTAAGCGGGCAATTATGCAATTTTAACAATGAGATGGAATTTCTCCATTCTTTTTGATAGATAAAATAATCACGGTAATTTTATGTCACGAGTTGTGTTACAGATTTAAATACTCGAATTTTATGGTGTGAGTAAAGTAATACTCAAGAAACAGCACAGATATCCCCAAATTTTAGGGAACCGAAAAAGATTTGGTTCATATACCGACAAAAAGAGATTCCCTGAGCTCAGGCAGCACTTATCGACACGACTTTTTTTGTGCTCATAGAGCGGGATCTGTCGCTAAGCATCCTCATAAGGGCAGGGTTGCAGATGATGCTGTCTATGAAATAACATCATAGCTATCAGGCTCGCCCAAAATGCTCGGAATATTGATGGCGATAGCCTCCGTTATGGCCTCTACCCACTTACTGGCTTGCACGCACTCATCCCTGTATTGGTCTCAATGGCAAAAATGATATAGGTTACAGATCACAGTTACTGATGGTCTTACTCTTAAGTCAAGTCCGGTATTGAACTGGGAAATGGATGAAAAATGTTTGTAAAAAGTATGGTGATAAAACTTGAAGGCAATCCTGTTCATTCATTTTACTTGAAATGTTGGAAATTCATGTACAACTCTCACTGGAAGAAAAGTTTTTAAACATTTTTGAAAATAGTGAACCGTATTTTGTCTCTTGCAATAACGCTAAGCCCTTGCGTGCTGACATTATGTAACCTCGAGGAGTCGGTGATCTGATTGAGCTGATTTAGTTCACTGAGTTGATCACTATAGGGTTGTGTAATGTGAGTAACATGAATGTTGTGTAATGTGAGTCTTGTAATAATTGTGTAGCGCGAGTCTGACAATTATAGCGTAAATATTGATGACTGTGAGCATGACTGATACTCATCTTCCTACTATCCTTCTTTACTGCCGGTGCCTGTGCGGAATTGAAGTGTCAGCGTGTGATATGGCTACCGGTGCGTGATTGATGCGTTAACCTTAGGCAGCATGGGACTTGGGTGGACCCCTAAGAA
This sequence comes from Trinorchestia longiramus, assembly GCA_006783055.1. NCBI lineage: Eukaryota > Metazoa > Arthropoda > Malacostraca > Amphipoda > Talitridae > Trinorchestia > Trinorchestia longiramus. The sequence continues at coordinate 253,601 of VCRD01000307.1, forward strand.
TCAACCAATCGGCTCGTTCCTGTGGTCACATTCTATTCATCTAGTGGTACAGGCAGCTAACAGACGTCGTAACTGCGCTATTGTGGCTCCTCCATTACTGCACTATTCTCACCTATGGTAACACTTCCCAATTGCAGCAGTCATACTGCAACAAATTTTAATTGAGGATACACAACAGACACTGACGAACTATCCTTTCGACGTACCACGATATGTACTGATGCAATTCACGTGCAGTTGACGAAATCACAAGTGGAACTTCTAATATCTTTGAGACCGACGTAAAATTTTCGGCGCTTGAACAGAATTTTGGAATCAACTTCTAGCACATCATTAGCGAGCAGTGCGGAATATTTAGCCCTAATCCATCAACGCAGACACCAATTATTGGTCTTTTTATTGAATGAGCGTAGCGCCATGAAAATATTACCTATAGGCATTAAAATTTCTCATTTTGAGCACGTCCCAGCATATAGAATTGTGTACTTGGTTGTCCTGCATAATTTACTAACCTCAAATTCGTCGAAGAGAAAAACTAAAAGTGACGTAGTTTCTCTCGAATTTCCGGCATTGCAGGAAGGTAGTAATGGGAAGCTGGACAAAAACTATTAGGAATTTGAACAAAAAAGTTACCACGCTGCATGGACGACAAAGTCTTTTCAGTTTTTATTGGCTTCCATAACGAAGCCATGAAAAACCAACAAAATTTGAGTTCTTTCGAAGCTCCATCTAGCAATTTGAAGACTAACTTAGGCTCTGAGTCGAGACAAAAATTATGGGTGACAGATTTGCTTCGAAGACAGTATTTATTCAGTATATTTGCAGTGATTTCAAATTTCTTATTCCCACTTATTGAGTGTGCAGTCTCTTCAAATCAGATGTTCTAGCTCAATACTAGTTTAACACGTTGACTCCGATTGCCTGATTGGTGTAAAACTTCACTTTGTACGCATAGTCATTTGAAGGATCTGAAAAAATTACAGAACCTAACCTAAGTGGTACACATACGTACCACTTCGGAGTCAACGTGTTAAGTATTGAAGTTTAAGCATGTTTGTTATGCAAAACGCAACGAAGATCTCAGACTGAACCAGAGGCTGTGAGGTTGGCTCACCATTGTATGAGCAGGTAGGTATAGGAAAACCTGCATCTTTGAGATTTTGTGCATCAGAAAAATGCTTGTTGTTCTGCAGTTCAGTTAACCGTAGAACGTTACGAACAAGAATACACTAACCACTCGTGGTTTATGCAGTAAGTTTTCAAGCATTTTCGACAGTTTTCCGAACCAAAACATTGCTTTGAAATAAATAAAAGAACAAAATTTTTTGAGCTGCAACTATACCTGGTTTTAACTAGTGAAATTATTAGTACCATTGATATCACTGTTAGTAATACTTTTATTGGCATCATTATCATTAGTGTTTTCATAAATGGTGGAATTAATTTACTATTATTGTACAAATCATTTAATCGCTTTGATATAGCTACTTAATTAAAATCGTCGCGGAAAACTCGTTAGAAATAATGGTCTTTTGGTTAAACAAAGGGGTAAAAATGTTGGGGAATGGGTCGTCATGGCTTGCTATGGCTGGCAAATTTACACGACGTTGGTATCTGGAAGAGATGAGAAGGTGAGGTAAAAAGATAAGAACGTAAACAATAATGTAAAAGAAGTAGGTTGTTAGGTACGTCTGCACTGAACCAAGAAAATTAAAAGATGAGGCTAACAACCAAACTCACTGTAGACTCTTCTAGCAAGCATTTGATTTTAGTGTTAAAATCTCTATTCTGCGAACGTATTATCTTATTGCTGTAAATAAAATCTCGATTCTAGAAAAGTGTTATTATCATAATGCTATTATTAATATCTCTATTCTAGGAACGTGTTATTACCATAATGTTTTTATTAAAATCTCTGTTCAAGGAATGTCTTTTTTACAATATTGTTGGAATCTTTTTGATTGTAAGTCACCGCTGTGGAACACAAATTGTTCATTGCACACTGATGAGGACAGACACTCAGCGAAGCTCCTACTAGTGTGTCCTACAGACACTCCGAAGTTCCTACCCTTTCTAAGATTCTTACGTATCCTTCTAGTGCACAAAGTCCTTTAGAAACACTGAAGGACATTGCTATGCACTATGCACGGCTAGAGGGAATTAGTACGAATAGACAATACCTGCACATCACATGGGTAAATGTAATGTTACTCATAACATTAATTTTTATGAGTGGTATAATTTTGTTTCAATTAATATAACCGCAACTTTCAAGAAGCCCTCGAAGAAATTTTTCTAAAACTCATGCGCAGCTAGGTGTCTTTTTGAATTTCCTACCTTATTGAACTCAACATGTAAACTCAGAAGAATTAATGAATTATCAAGTAAATTCGATCTACGAACGGATCTATTTAGCAGTAACTATACTGCATCCACCAACCGTGAAATATGATACAAATTTAATGGTGGGAAATTTTTGCGAAGTGTCTTCAGAGAAGAAAAACAATCCTGCTCTCCATCTTGGTTGAGAAATTAATCCCCCTCCAGAAGCTCTAGTAACCGAGGAGATAAATTATAGTTCCTTGAAAAAACCGTCAGAGACAAACTATCGTTTTTTGTTTGTTAAATCGACCATATTATCGAAGTAGTAAAAACGAACTTAAACTTTCAATTTCAGCTCCGCTCGCGCCAAACTAGAAAAAAGTTTTACTAAGCAGGGCAGAAAAACAATTATTTTGTTCGTTTGTCTGAGAAGTTCGGAAATGACATCATTGAGTTTAACTTTGCACTGTAAAGCGTGATAAAAAATTAACTTTGGCACCCGGGAGAAATAAATTAGTGAAAAGAGTAACTTTTTTGTAGGGAAATTGAACTGGAAGCTTTTTAACGGAAAATGAAAATGACAGTAAAAACCTGCAGGCTTTAATTAAAGGACGAATGATTAATTCCACCGAAATGCTGTGTTCCACGACACTTTTTTTGTGTAGTTGAGGACAATTAGTCCTGGAAAACTGACGCAACCATGATTCATTAAATAAATTAAACCCTGGGGGCAATTTCAAAAACAAGGTTGTTAAACTCTGGGAGCTATTCATAGATGAGGATGTAAACTCTGAGTACAAACCATGAATAAAGTTGTAAGACTCTACAGGCAATTCATGAACAAAGTTGTAAGACTCTTAGTGCAGTTCATGAATAAAATTGTAAGATTCTGAGGGCAGTTCATGAATAAGGTTGTAAGATTCTAAGGGCAGTTCATGAATAAGGTTGTAAGATTCTGAGGGCAGTTCATGAATAAAGTTGTAAGATTCTGAGGGCAGTTCATGAATAAGGTTGTAAGATTCTGAGGGCAGTTCATGAATAAAGTTGAAAGACTCTGAGGGCAGTTCATGAATAAAGTTGAAAGATTCTGAGGGCAGTTCATGAATAAGGTTGGAAGACTCTGAGGGCAGTTCATGAATAAGGTTGTAGAAACTATAGCGACTTTTCATTGGCACGCTTGTAAAAATTTGGAGACATACATGAAATAGTTCAGTTAAGGGGCAAGGAGTAATCCATTTACAAACTAGTAAAACAGAGAGAACAATCTATTAATAAAATAACTTAACAAAGAAATAAAATAAAGGATCAGTTAGTACAATTATGAAGGCAATTCAGAGGTACAGAGTGCGGCAACATAACTTCTTTTTTCATTATTTTTGAAAGGTGAAAAGGAAGTTTTGTTGCCCTTCCCTGTTCTTGAACTAAAACAGCAAGACACAGATAAGATTTTATAAGTATGAGAGCTTCTCATAAAGCCAATAAAGCCGTGTAATCTCTGAATGCTATAAAAAATACAGTTCCACAAAGAAAGCATTCAACATCATTAAATGAAATAGAATAGCTTAAAAATCGACCAGCTAAATATCATCATTTATGAGCCGTCTAGAAGCTCGAAAAATGCGTTGCATAGTCTTGTGAGGCAGGCACAGTCTGTATTCAAATCATTGTTGTTTAAAAATCATCTCTTAAAGTTTATTAGAAATTTACCGTTGCCGCCAACCCGATGAACAAAATCCGATAGTGTGTGTGGGCAACGACACAAGGGCAGCGACAAGCAAACTGGGGCTTGATTGTCAAAATTCCTTGCTTGGCTGTAAGCGAACGAGTGAATCAGAACACTCAGAAAAATCGCAGTGATAATTGCAGCTAAATTAAAAGTGGTAACGAACACATTTACTCTAAAGGTAGGGTTGATTGAATTCCATTACAAAAAATGGATGTTGTTTCAAACTCTACTGGAAGTTCTTGTAATCAAAAAACCATAAAATTGGTTAAAGTAAATGTCGATTAGTTTTATGAAGTATAGTTTGAAATTTCCAAGCAAAAATATTGTTTATCGATATCGAATAATATGAATCAAATATCGATGGAAACTCACAGATGATTAAAAAGTATTTTCAAGGATACATTTCATCAACCAATTTGATTGCCATCATTTCCTATATCGGATGTTATGAACAAATTTGTGATGGTAAAATCGTGACTTGTTAATACATTTTGAAAATAAATATTTACAGTGCAGTTGCTGATAGATATGAAGGACTTGACTCAGAAATGCGTACTAGCAGAGCCCGGATTATTTAATCCCTGAATCTTTTTAACAAGTAATAATTTAATACACTAAATTGCACATCGAACCACCCCCTTTTTTTCATTATTTTTCCTTCCATGTTATTAGTTCATCCGACGTCTGTGTATTTGATGCTAATAACTGAACATGAAATTACACGTGGACTTCACCATGTGCAGGCAGCAGTTCAAGCGTAGCATAGCTACGGGAATAGACAGCAGGCTTTCATTTAACACAAGAATGCAGCCTGCTTTAGCGCCTGAATGCACAGCCGCTTTGACACAAGTCCAGCAGTTCTTGAAATTGCAATTCTGTCGACTGGCTTCTACTAGGGCACTTTAACTGATGATTTGCAGTCGAGTTCACCAGTCTTCTAAAAAGAGACCCGAAGGAAGAGATCCAGTAATGTTCCACAAGGTCACACGGGCGCTATCACTGTCAAGAATTCAGTGAATTTATGACTTCTATTGCATTCTTACGAGCAGACTCTTTGCCATAGCATGTTAGTGTGCGTCGTTTCATTTATATATGTGAAGGAAATGGTCGGGAAATTGATATTTTATATTGTCTTCTTTCTTTGCGACCATCACATTGCAATACGGTAGGAATTAAAGGGCGTTTTAAAAGTGTAATGGACAGTTTAATTTGACAGTTCTCTACGCGTTCAGGAACTTCCATTCTTATAAACTCGTACAGCGATAACTGCTGACTGACATCATTCCATTGCAAAATTTATGTGAAAGGTTGTTATGGTATTGTGCGCTATGGAAAAAACGCTATGGAAAATTTGAGCTCTTTTTTTAAATACCGGTATAATTGTGAACTATACTGAACAAAAACATTCAAAATGGTGGATATAAATATCAGACAGAATTTCAGTAAACTGTTTTTCACAAATGTATTATCTGCTGGCAAGGAAAAAACTATTATTTTCACTTGACTTTACTACTTGAAAACGTGATGTGATCAGCGAAACAATCTGTAGAAAGGAGGAAAGGAGGGAAAACAGTTCCTTGAGTTTAATCTTTTAATTTGTTTAATTTCTGCTGCATGAACTGTTCATTCACCAATGTTCGACAGTTTTAGTTAAAGTATTCTATGAATTACCTTCTTAGTTGTAGCTTTATTTCATTTCTTTACTTAGTTATCTTTCTAATGAATTATTCTTTCGGTTTCACCAGTTTGTAAATGAATGACCAACGTAACTGAACTATTTTATATTCGTATCCCATTTTACAGGCGAATCAACAAAAAGCCTCCATAGTTTTACCAACTTATTTATGAATTGCCGTCCGAGTTTTACAACCTTATTCATAATTTGACCTTAGGGTTTAATGTATAAAATAAATCATTGTTGTGTCAGTTTTCCAGGACCAATTGTCCTCAATTACACAAAAAAGTGTGGTGGAACACGGTATTTCAGTGAAATTAATCAATTGTGCTTCAATTCAAAACTGCAGGTTCTCAGTGGAGAGTGACTCCATTCTATCAGTTTAAAAATCGCTATTCTTGGATTGTGTTACAATATTTAAGCAATTTAGATTATGTCTCAGCTTAGATCTCCTTTTCTACTCAAGAAAGACGATGTTCATAGCAAAACTCGGTGCAATTTTGAATCAGTGGCACAAGAAGGCACAATGTTTTAGAGCCGCGGTTGACTGAGTTTGCTTCAGCCAGCAAAAGAAGCAGCGAAAGAATGTAGGAGCGATGAAAAGTTCAAACGAGAAAAGGATAAAAAAAGGAGCAAAGGCGAGATAGGATGATAAATATATATTCATGGATCCACAGGATAAAGAGAAAAGACATTCAATTGTGTAGCTCATGTCACTTTAGAACTCGCAACGTAGCAGATTCGTTTTTTAATTACTGATATTACAATGGACAGTTGGGACAAGTAATTTAACGAGTACGTAAGAATAGATACCTGCATCCAGAACTCGGCATAAAACACACAGCAGTCTTCTTGTGTTTATGAAAATACGACGAGAATCATAGGATAACAATTTTCCAGCCATTATAAAACTCAACTCTTATTTTAGTCAATCACACAGCACCCACTACCTAACCTCACCCAATCATTTCTCAGAACCTTGTGCCAACCCATTACTTTCGCAGCAACCTGGCAGTATTCAACCTCATACTTCTACGTAACCCATCAATGCACGCCTCTGATCCCTAGCGGTAATTTAAAAAAAATCGAAATTATAACCCTGACAACTCAATTGTACATGTTTTGCATTTGTTTCATTTGGGTACATATTAATAACGATACTAGATACAGTGCTGTCATGCTTGATGTGTAACCTAGTAAAAATTAATTTCATATCATTAATGATAAACAGTGAATTTATGGGTTAACGTCCCTTCACTTTTATGCAGCTACCTGGCACTACACAACCTGGGCATGGGACTTGGGTAGCATAGTATGGGACTTCGATAACAGTCCAAAAATGACCACTGTCATAATCTACAGGGTGTCTCAAAAAAATGTACTCACCCTTTAACCGTTGCTAACATGCTGTCTTCTTTGTGTTGCAGGTGTGAGGTTCGAACCTTTGCGAACATGATTAAATGTGATTAAAGAATCATGTTCGCAAAGGTTCGAACCTCACACCTGCAACACAAAGAAGACAGCATGTTAGCAACAGTTAAAGGGTGAGTACGTTTTTTTGAGACACCCTGTATTCCTCGACACCTGGACCTTGATCTCTCTTCTTGCAGTCTAGTCTTCGAATATTAGCCACTGATCTTTACTTCAACTTTGCATCCACGAGGAACACGAGTAGAAAGTTTAATTGAGGTTTATAAATACATGTGAGCCCAAGGTACCGACTACTGAGTATACGTTGTCTGGTAAATGATATTTGAAATCAACTGCTTGTTTTTATGGAAGGTAATTTATATCGTTGCTTCATTTCATTCGATGTTTTTCAACTCATTCTCATTTTCATTGCTGCTCTCTGAATTTCTTTTCAAATTCTAATTCTGGGTTTTCATGCATAGATTAAAAATTGTTTTCACATTCAAAACATTTTCAGTGATCGTTTTTCGTAGCACTGTCTGACTAAAAAAAGGCAGCAGAAATTCATTTCAAAATCTTTTTACTTGCTGTTTTCTCAAATCCTTACAGCAGTTGAACTTTTGTTTGCAATTCATTGGGCGGAACAAAAGGTTCAGGATTTAGAGCTAGTAAATTTTAAAATACAAGACTTGAACAACACCGCTGATGTACGAGGCTTTTAGACCAAGATTCCCATTTTTTGATAAATTTCAAACGGCAGGCCGCAAATAAAAGCCAAGCTCATTATTGCAGTACCACAGAGCATGGAAGTGTCATAAAACTATTTTATTCTCACTGTTATTGCGCAGCCTAAGCCACGCCTAATTACCAACTGCATTCTTACTAATGACCTAGAAGTTGTGCTCTTGCGCGCCAGCTCGAGGGGTCGAAAGAAACCATTGCCTCCTTTATACATTAGGAGATGGGGTTGTGCGCTGTGGCGACCACCGCGATTTGAACGCATTACACGCTTTACAATGAGCGTCCAAATGAAGCCTTTATCGATACTACGATCAACGTTGAATGAATGTATATATTGGGCCGGTTGAAGCACTTGAATGCAATCACCCAGGAATGGACAGATAACACAGTATCAGTCAGAAATTTAGCTCCAGTAATCATGGCTTTCAGATAAAAGCCTCTGGAAAGCTCCGCTCTAAAGCTTTTACGCGCGTGATACACTCCGAAATCATTCTTTGCCTTGGGATTCTACCGAGCATTGATAGTTGCTGGAAATTAAGAAGAAGTTAAAACACTGAAAAACAGACCTAGTCTCTCCATCAACTGCTCTCGAAGTGGTAAATTGAATGTCCTTGTGCTATGCCTGTAGACTTCGGATTAGATGATAAATGACACTCTCATTTGCGGACCCGACGTTGCCTGCCACATCGCGTAGCTTTTCCTTCCGTACACAGTGAAAAGTTCTTGGGTTTTTTCATCTTCCGTTTGACTTGGACGTAAATGAAGTTGCAGGCCTCATTTTCGCTATTGAAAAAAATGTCTTAGGAGCATAACTTTTAGAGGGTGTAGTGTAAATTAAAAGATATTCGTGCACATGTTCATGGGTACAATAAATAATTCACATCAATCTAAACTTACAACCCTTTTAAGGCCTTAATTTACACCCTAAGTAAAATTCCCACAGGTTCACTGAAGTAGAAAAGTAATTTTAGATTCTCCTCCCTCCAGACTCTCGCACTTCTGACCGGAACATTGATTGGCGATAAAAGCTCCGTACTCGTAAGTAAAGACTTGCATGTTAATGGGATGACACAAGGCAATAGGCTTTCTTTGATATCGGCGAATCTTGACCTTGATGAAAGTGTAAGGTCGTAAAAAACAGTAGAAAGCATTGCTGCTCAATCTTCCCTCACCTTAATGGCAGCACTAACGCTGGTTTTCATCTTTGCTCTTGATATTGTCTTGTGAAATATTTAGTATCATAAATATGAGGTATTGAAATCTTTGCCCTTGAAAATACTACATTTTTGTCGTGAATAAAAAGTAACAACTAATGCAAGTAACAACTAATGCAAGAGTTGCTACGATAATAAATACTATAAAATTTATTTCCTTAATTTTACTATAAGAAAAAGTTATCTTGCATGACTGGAAGACTTTTTTTGTATCTTGCTCATTAATTATCGGCAATTGAAGCTTCGTGTGCTACAAAGGCGAAGATACCAATATCATGATTTGGGTTATCACCATACAAAGCTTGCAAAATGGAAACCATACTATTTCAATGGGACGCTGTGCCTGAACGGCGAGCAGTATCACTTAGCTGGCGGGCCAAAGTATCAAGTTCGGTTGTAAGATTTCATTACCATGAAAAACGAATTTCTCAGCTGGTGACGTCTCTCCACTTGTGGCACGGAGCACCTCGATGAAAGTGTATAAACTTTCAATGAGCCTCAAAAAAGTCACTAAGCACAGTGAAGTTTTAACCCGATGCACCGTCCAAGTCGTTAAATACACACTTTGAAAAATATTGTTGTGTTTGTGAGCTTACGAGGTTTTCCTAGCTGCTCCTCTGGAAACCTCGAGGCTTTCCAAGCTGCTCGAGGTTTCCATTGCGATTCAGAATAATACTTTTAAGGTATAATATGCACTACAATTTCAAATTGTAGTGCCCCTGCAATATAAGACCCCTTCAAAGTTCAGCAAATACGTACGTGTATAATCGACCAACTTTTTGAGAATAGAAATTTTTAGGTTCGCCGTTGAAATGTTCTCCAATTCAGTGAATTAATTACCTAACTAGAATTTAAAACAATATGTAACCAGATCTGTGTTTACAAATGAATTACACGTCGACCGAATACATTACGATAAAAAACATCAGCCTCGACAACCGGCACAGGTTTAGCATGCAGATTTAATTTTAGCCGATCGTACAATATGAACTGCAGACATTGGTTTTAAAATAATAATTCATAAAAATATGTTTAATAGCTAGTCTCTAATGAAACAGGGATATCCATTCTACAACAGAGGTTGAAAATCATAAGTTGCATGAATTTTCCTACTTATATTATTTCATCTCAAAAATGGCGTCCCGAAAAACGGCACCAAAGTCGTCATTGCTAACAAAATTCTCGATTCAATAAACAACAATCACCCATTATTATCGTGAAGAATACACTTTGACATGCAATTAATGTAATTAAAGCTCAGGCAACCAGATTTCAGCACTGGTATCAGCAGAATGGCGCCAGGTGCTATGTAATAGGCCCGTGTCTTTAGTTCCTGAAATCCGAATTCGGTGACTGATTTCACGTTGGACAGATCCACATTGGCCCCTATACGTTCCAGACTTGTCATTTTATTTTTACTTCTGGGTCCAGGCCAAAGTACACACCATATGTCAACAAAGCACTATGACCCACTTGAAACATGTTGTGGAGGACTTCGCAGCCAACATGAGTGCGGATGTCAGAAAGATGACAAGCTGCACCAAGAAAGGAACGAAGCCGTACAAGGGTCTGATTGGAGGGAATGTTGAACATTTGGATTGATAAACACAAATGTCAAACTTATGGTTTATCGTAATCAGTATTGTTTTATGAAAATAGAGCGATAATATATGATATATTTAAAAATTTGAATATTTACAGTTGAGTAGAGGATAACGTGAAGAGTTGGAGGATGATGCCGTACGAATGAATAAATGCTGATAGGCGCAATACTTGACGTCTGTTAGCTAAGACGACTTGTGTGTGTACACTTCTTGCTACAATGGAGTATTTCCCTCCTGAGTCCTGTCATCAGACTCAAAATTATAATTTATAAACAAGTGAACAGTTACATATTTGAGGTTTGTTCTCTCGCTTCACAAGCCTTCATACTTTGCCTCTACTGCTGAGGCAGTCCAAATCTGGTTTATTCTGTGTAGTCTCGACTTCGGTACCAGTGTGACATTATTTCAAAATATCTGTTCCACCTATGGACCAAACTATAGAGTGGATCTGAGGGTTGATTCCTAGAAAAGTCGGGCAATATTCGAATACCTTTTCCCATCAAAGGCTTGATTGATTTTTGCGGAAAGCCGCTACTGGATTTTCTCATCAAGCGGTTTTTCTCTACCCAGTATTTGTTTCTACGTATTTCTTTTTTACGGTGGAGGACGCAATTAAAAAGACTAAAGTAAACTATTTCAGTCCAAACAGAAATATAATGAACAAATGTTTTTTTTATCAAAACTAAAGCAAACCCCTGACCTGTTCATTCGGTACCGTATGAATTTATTGCAATTAAATAAAAAATTTTACGACAGAACGAGTCTGTAACTGATGAGCTCGTCTTTCAGAGCTCGCTAACTTGAATTAAGAGCCATTCACTTCTTGATGAGGCTACGACGAACGCTTTAGATAAATCCTTCACAAATTAAGATAAATCCATTAAGGGTATATTCTTCACGTCATTTTTCCTTTAGGACTCTTCAGACTCAGAACTAGCGCACCAAAGAAAAAACTCCTCGTTAATTGACGTACCACTTATGGTTCTTTAGTTTGCCACAAATAAATATCAAATTTTTCCAACAGCTGCTCTCTATCGAAACCAACAGTATTTTGCAGTGTCGTTCTAGTTTCTACGCATACGATAGCAGTGTACAATGAGTACCAGCAGTTCCAATATTCGGATCAGAGTAAAGTAACAAGTTTCTTCTATTGCAGGCAACATGGCTGCATCCGTCTTGCTGGCCTGGGTCGCTGTACTACTGTGGTTGAGAACTGTCACTGGTAAGTAAAGCTACACAATGCTCATTTTAGAGCCCATCGCGCCCCTTTCTCAAGCAGCTTCGCGTGTTATTGAGTTGTAATTCAAGAAGCGTTCTCCAAAACGCCTCTGCTTTCCTTAAAATACAAAATATGATTTCTTAGATTGTAGCAAAATTACTTCTTTGTACATTTTTACAATACATACGTATTTTACATTTTGCAGCGAGTTATTGTGCATTCCCTTAGATTTTACTAAAATCTGACCCTTGACGGTTAGGTGTCACTTCGATGACACACTTCACGGTGCTAAAACGATCATGGAAGTATTCTTAGCTCGTCTGTGTGTGAGCTTGCGGATCAATTTGTCATGAACAACATGTGTCGCTGATTCCATGCATTATAGATATGAACATTCCTAGACTTTGAGGTACATATATTGATGAAGTGAAATATTCCTCAGCCGAATGCCTAGTGTATTTCCAAAATGTATTCACACACTAAAATACAACATGTGTGTGGTGTATTAGTTTATTTAGTGTGGGGAAACAAATATTCTTATAAAAGGAACTTCGAATTTGATAAGCTTCCAGTAAATCAAAAAAGTTTCTATTCATTGAATAATTGTATTCAGGCACATGACAAAATATGCACAGAAAACGAGGAAAGCTCTGATATACGAGTATGTGAATTGAAATATATTTTTTAATTTGTAGGAACGAAAAAAATACGCGTAAAGTACAATTTTTTGATTTTAAGAGTCTTAAACTTTGTTAGTTTCGAGATTCTTTCAATAGAAAATTCTAGATTGTTCCAATAATGTAATCAATAGTTATTTTCAAACTAAAAATACGAAGTAGGTGTTCAGCATCGGTAATTCGCATGGTAAGATTATCATCAGGGCAAAAGGGGAAGTACTAACCAATTTGCAAAAGGAGTTGATTGTTAAACTATGAAAAGATGATAAAAGCTCGGAAAACACGTCAAAAAATTTAAATACTGAATTTACTATTATTGGGTCATTTATTGCTAGGCATAATATCAGCTGTTGAAACCCCCCAAAAAATATCAAGTACTTCACGTATTATTTTTCTTAGATCTTAAAAGAGACTGCTGCTCCAAGTTAAACAGAAATCCAATTATCACTTGTAACGAGTTGCAAGAAGATTTACTCTCAGGAAACAGTATTACTAAACGAACAATACGCAATTAAATTCATAGGAACAATTCAAAGTTGCACTCATCGAGTAGCACTACATTGCTCCACTGACATTTAGACTCCACTGCTATTGAGGAGGCGCAGAAATTCCCAGTTTGAATTTTTTCTATGAACATCTTCTATACTATAATAAGAGCCACGTCCGTCCGTCCCTCCGTCTGTCTATCTGTCTGTCCATGTGTCACACTCTTCTAATCAATAACTTTGATAGCAACAAGGATAAAGCTTAAGATATACAAAAAATCATTCTATTGCATTATTTTTCTGTAACAATTCAATTCCCTTTCACTTGCATTATGGTATCCAGAATACACAATCGGTTTATTTTTACAAATAGAAATTTTCTTTGGACCTTTCTCTGTTGAAATTCATCATGATGCTTCGATATTTTTTTAGTTGATAATGCGAAAAGAAATGTTTCCAATTAGTTTGACCAGTAACCTAGCCACCTCTTAGTATAAGGCTAAATATTTTGGAAATTGAGTTATTGTTTTCGGAATTGTGGTTTTCTTGAAAAGCTTCAAAGAGATAAAGGATATTTCAGAATAAAATTTCGGCAAAAATGGCCAACATGGATAGAAACATGTCCAACCGGAAGAGAGAAGCAGCAAGGCTTCGACAGCAAGAAAGACGCCGAAGACTATCGGACGAACAACGCGAAATGGCAAGATGAAGCAATGCTGCTCGCCAACGAGAAGCTAGAGCTGACTTGACCCTTGAAAGGCCTTTGGCAATTTTACGTAATAATGCAGAGCAACACCGAGTAGCTAGAGAGAGCTTAACGCATGAAAGAAGAGAGGAAATTCTTCGACATGACGCTGAACAACACCGAGTGGCACGAAAGAATTTAACTCAAGAAAGAAGGGATGAAATTCTTCAGCAGAATGCATTCGCTCACAGATTAGGTAGACAAAATCGCTTTGCACTGGTAAGGATAAAAATGAATCATTCTAAGACAGAATTTTACGTACTGATGACGCTAAAATTGAGTTATTTAGACGTAATTAAAAAGAAAATCATGTTAAGAGGAAAAATGGCGCCGTCTTCAAACCGAAGAACACAATTCCAACAGTGATTTTGATGGGGGGGAAGGGCATCATTATGGTTTGGGGATGTTTCTCTGCAAAAGGTACAGAGAATATAGCAATAAGTGATGGTAAAATAAACGCTGTAGCATATCAATATATTTTGAATACAATTTTGTTCGTTTCGGTTGTAAAATTTTAAGTTCACGAGAACTGGGTGTTTCAACAGAATAATGGCCTCAGGCACGTAACTAAACCTATGAATGAATAGTTGGCTAAACACACTGTTAATGCAGTGCAATGGCCAAGTCAGCCCCCCGATTTGATTTCAACCCAATGAAGAATTTATGACATTACTTGAAAATTGAACTCCAATCAAGAGCTTGAACAAGCCTCCTGGGTCGTAAAAACACATGCGAAAAAGAGCGGAATGAAATACCACGACTTAACAACTCATTATTTCCGAATCACACAAAAAGATTGGTTGCTGCTGAAATGAATAATAGCTATGTTACAAAGTATTAAATGGCTGGTATATACATATTATTTTTTAGTTTTGCACCAATATTTATCTCCCTCACTGTATGTATCAGTCTCTGGAAGCAAGTAGTTTCGATTATCATATTTGAATGTACGCATTCGCTTCAAAATGTATCATTAAAATTTCTTATTTGTCACTTTTCCATTTCCGTTTTAGCGCTGTGCCAAGAATTTCGTAATCGTAGTTTGTGTTAAAATCTTTGAGAAGACGAAACTTTGAGAAGAATTGAGGTGTGTGTACAGACCTTGGTTTACCTTGGGTAACACTAAAATTTCCTTAATTCCTAGCAAATGTTACTGAGAAACCACAAATAATTTGACTACTGAAACACGAAAGAGACGTGATACTGCGACACTAATAGGAGCGCTTATCTGGTTCACAATGGATGTTAAATTTTGATAAACCTTGCATCGAGAAATGATCTTTTTTAAAGAGATGCAATGTGCCAAATGAGACGCGACCTTCGCAAAGAAATGTTTAAGCGCAGGCTTTAAATTTCCTCTCAACATGAAATTTAGCTATTTTGCAACAGACAAAATTTAACCAAATGAAAATTTGTAACGTTCGTTCCGAGTTTTATTACCAAATACTCTTCATTTGCTCAGTTAATAAACGATAGAGAAATAAAATTCTGATTCCCATGCTGTCAATGAAATCAAATGAGCTGTATTATTGATTGCTGTGAATACATAATCTGCTGAGTACACTAATGACTCCAGGGACCGAGAAAATTCTTAAATCCGCAACACCACTAATAACTCAGACAATTTGTTTCCCTTGCCTAGAGTCATTGACAAATAACATAGATTGATACAGCCGTATACAGGTAGTGAATAAGCTGTGCAATGTGCGTTGCTTCAGATGGTGCAGTAAAATCTGAATTCCTGTGAATGGAATAGTGCAATTTGCCTTGTTTCTAATGGTACAATAAAATCTACGTTGCTGTTAATAAAACAATGTCATTGCCGTTGCTTTTGCCGTTGCTTTTTGCGGAAAAATATACATTTTGCTGCTCCTGGGGCATTGACATTTGTTTTGTTTCCAATACCACAATAAAATGTGTTGCTGCTAATGGAACAACTCAATCCCTGATGCTGGTAACTGTAATCATTCAGTAGACCGAACTGAAATTCTTAGGACGGATGAAATTACTTGATGGATTTCTCTGCGTCAAGTTTCCTGACAGATATTGAGCAATATGATCGCTACAAATGGACCACAATGAAGAGAAGCTTCAGATCATAGGCAGCAGGGAGACCCTCAGTTGCTTCAAGGACTTGTCGGTCTGTGAGTTATTGATGAACTACGATTTACCGAAACAATGGATAGGTTCACGAAGCTAACGACGTTTTCTACTGTGTTAGCCTGTGTTATGGATCGAGAATTTTTTTGTTTCTCTCGTTTCTAGAGTGCCGAGTATTAGACCGCACCGGTTCGATAGCTTCTCTCTTTCTTTGCAACATGATTGCTCCTCTCCATGATTGCATGTTTCATGCAACATCAATCGAGACCACATCAGGCCCAGACGGTCTCAAAAAACTACTCAAATGGAGTAGAACTGTAACATCACATGATAAGGCATGTGCGAGTATTCCCTATGAAGCACGCGAAGTAGCTAAGCAAGGATTAGAGAATCTGAACTTCTCCCATCATTCTATTGAATAGAATAGAATATGACAACAGTAACGAGTCGTTTGGGTCATTCTTTGGCGCAACCCAAGCCGTCTACAGTTAAGGCATCAATCACGCACGTGTACCTAAATCCTGCACAGACATTTCAGTCATACTTAATCACGCACAGACATTTTAGACAAACATACGTACTGCAGTCATACACAGGCCTCAGGAGCTAAGAAGGATTTAAAATCAGTCCTTAACCCATTCTCTTCGAGAAAAAAGTTTCTGGAGTTTTGTGAAATTGAAATTATATATAGTCATTAGGATGTATTTGTAGTTGTTATGGAGAAAAAAAAGGATCTTGAGTAGTTTCCCCTTCCCCTCCCAACAGGGGTAAACTACTCAAGATCCGAAAAAAAATTATTTCCTTTTATTATGTAAGATATAAGTTGGTACCATATGGTACCGCTAGGAGAGAATAGGTTAATAATATATTGGGGGTTTTTTGTCCAATATTTGCCACGACGGTTTTTGAATGTGTTCACCGTACTAGTAGAAACTAGATTTTCAGGCAGCTGGTTCCGGATTCTGGCAATTTAGACAGGAAAGAAATTTAGTGCATCGGATGCATTGGAGTTTCCCATAGTGACTTATTTCTCGTTCGTACGTTATGGCCGTTGAGATATTTATAGGTCTGAATGAGTTGCCCCAGCAGTATTCTTTGTTCTAAGGCACGGGTTCCCACCTGGAGTACATTGGCTTATCTAAAGAGGTACATTTAACGTTAACGATAAAATTGAAAAATTAGTTTAAATGTTATTTATTTCCGAATGTTTATGTACATAGTATACCAGTGAATATATATATTTTTTGAAATACTTTAAAATTTAGGGGTACATGCTCATCTGTCGAAATACTGAAGGGGTACAACGTCAGAAAAAGGTTGGTTGGGGACCCCTGTTTAAAAGTGATAAGCTCAAGTTGCTGAGGACGCTTTTCTTAGCTGAGATTGCGAAGTTCAGTAATCATTTTCGTTGCTTTACGCTGAATTCGCGCAATTTTGTTAACGTCTCGTCGTTGAGTAAGAGACCAGCGTTGCACTGCAGAGTATGTAACTAGATTAGCGCTTTATATAGTAATAATATATATATATATATATATATATATATATATATATATATATATATATATATTTTTACTTGTTTTCAATGTTTCTTGTAATAAAACCAAAGATTCTGCTCGAATTTATACACTTTTTTCGACTTGTTTGTCATAGTTGAGACTTTCAGTATTAATATTACCAAGATACCTTTATTGCTGTATTTCTTCAATAGGTGTGCCATTCATAGTGTGTTGAATATGAAGTTATTTGCACCAACGTGTATTGGAGACCATTTATCAATGTTGTAGCTTATTAGTCAGATTTCAGTCCATGGTTGTAAACGATTGAGATCTGATTCTGCAGTTACTCTTTTTCTGTGAACGCTCTGAGGCAGAATGTCGTGTAGCCGGTAAATTTCTTGATTTTATGAATGAATCCGAAGTCAAAACCGTTGATGCAGATGATACAGAAAAGCTGGCCTAAAATGCTCCCTTTGGAGACTTTAGATGTAACATGCATCAAACCATTGGTCTGATTTGATCATAAATCATCACTAATTGGGTGTGATCAGTGAGCCAGTTTTGTATCACCGAGAGTAGTCGTCTTATATACCATGAGCTTCCTTTTTGGCTTTTAGTCTTTTTCGGGTAACTTTATCAAAGCTTTTTTGAAAATTGAAGTAAACAAGGTCTAGAGCTTTTGTGTAGTCGTATACGTGGTTAACTTTTCCAAAAAAGTTGGGGATTTGTGTGACAGCTACATTTTTTCCTGTATCCGTGCTGGATGTCAGTCATCAGGATGTGGGAATGGAGGCACATTTAATAATATTTCTATTACTTTATTGATAAAAAAAATGTCAGACTGATTCAGCGACAGCTATAGGTTGCTTGTTTGCTCCCCATTTTAAAAATGAGAGTTAGATTTGCCTACTTGTAATCCTCTGGAATAATTTCAGATTTAAGCTATCGATTGGAGATGTCAGGTAAAGGCTCAAAAAATTACTTCGGCGTTTTCTTTGCGTATTCGAGATGCAAGGCCGTCGGGTCTGGTTGATTTATATAAGCATAGAATGCTCCGCTATTTTTCTACTTCTTCTACTGTGAATATGCAGGATTTTCTAGGGCTTAAGGCGTGAGTTGAAGGATTTCAGTTATGTTTTCGCGGAGGAACACTGAAGTAAAGTATGTATTTAAAATTCTGGCTTTACTCTTGCTGTTTTTCTGAGTTAGCTATCATAGTCGATCAGTGATCCAATAGACCTCTATCATTTACGTATCTGTAGAAGCTCCTCAGAATTATTTTTGCTTGCACAGCAACTACAATTTTTTTCCACTTTCCATATGTTACCGTTCTTTTAACGGCCCTGCAGATGCAGACGTGCTTTTGTCGATAGGGTTCTGTTTGACATCTCCTATCCCTTCTGTACATCTATTGCCTGACATTCATAAGGGGCTCAATTTTGATAATCAGGGGCAGTTGTGATTTTTTATTTCAAGTATCATAAAGCATTTCTTGAGAATTTTGTTCCTCATTAGTATTTCGTAGTTGAAACTGCCAAGCTCTTTTTTATTAGTTCGAAGTTTGTAGATGTGTAATTTTGGAAGCTTTTGGGTCGAGTCCTAGCGTTAGGGCCGTGGGTTTGAAGCACAAAGTCTTGTCCGTAACTTCTAATTCAATTATTCTGAGGTCAGAGGTCTTCATGATGAGCTCACGAGCATTGCTCTATCCAGTCGGTTCGTTGGCTGTATTGCAGTAGAGAATTGGCATTTCTAGATTGATAAGCTTACAGTCAATTCAAGTCCTCGACTTTGATTATTGATTCATTTTATTTCAGGCAGATTGAAGTCTCGTATGATCAGTGTTTCATGAGGAGTTTTGAGGAGGTTTTCCAGACAACTATGATGTTCATCATCATCATCACTTGCTGTAGAGGTTGGGTTCCTATGTACATACGACTATATGCAAGTAGAATTTTGATAATTTTTCTTTGCTGCTGGTAGATGTTGAGATGTAGTAATATTCATTTTTTATTACTCGTTTAGTGTTTAATTGCGGTTGCAGCTTGTCTTTGATGTAGGTATTGGAGCTTTACCTCTAATACTGCACGAAGATTTGTCGATATTGTGGTTGACGAATCCTTTCAATGAGATTTCTGCTTTGAGATGTCTTTCATTTAGATCTAATCATGTTTCGTTGCTGGCTTTGATGTCATATTATAGGATTGACACAATGGCTTGCATTTCCTGTATTTTCGGTAGGATACTTTCCCTGTTGCCAACTAACGTCGTTAGGTGTCCAATATGTAGGTCAGTATTTTCGCTTTCGACTGCTCTAATGAGTCGGGTTCGTAGTTTTGTTCATTGGCCGCCTTGAGAGGTGGGTTTTCAATATTTACTCGTTCACAACTGGTCACTGAAGGCTGCAATTAGTTAGTCCTCATAAAGGTTTGTTCTTGTTGCAGTAATTTTATTGTGGTATTGATGGTGTGGTGTTTCTGCAAGTGCAATAATTATCCAAAACTGATCAAAAGATTTGGTGACTGTATGTATACAACTCCAAAACAAGTAAAGTTTCAACATCTTGTGCATCTCTGTACGACAAATTCAAATTTTAAATCGTATTATAAAAAACATTAACATTATATTAAAAACCAATGTGTAACTAACATTTCAAATAGTATCGTACACACCAATACAAGATAACTTGAAAAAGAAATTAAATTATCATTGAAATTTCTAGAGACACTGAAACAAAGAGAAAGATCTAAAAAAACTCTAGATGCAAATTTGAAGTTGGTCGGGTATTCCTTAATTATACCACGGTAAAATCTAAAGAATTGTCAAGAAGTACCAGACAGCATATAAGGCATTACATGCTACAAGAGCGAAGAAGCCAAAAACATGTCTCGAGCACCTGGTTATACAAAGTTGGCGAAGTGGAAATTCCCATAGTATAATTAATTATGTGCCTATCAATGTATTCTCTGTCTCATTAGCTGACGAGGCCAAAAAATCCAGCTTGGCTATAAGTTTTTGGTATTACAGAAAATGGAGTTTTGTAATAGTGGAGTCTTCGTCCTTGTAGCACGGAGCACCTCATATCGTTGCGCTACATAATAGAGGTTTGGGCCACAGAAAATTTCAAAATTTTTCCAGTTCAAGTCGTGTGAGTCAATTATCAGCCTTACATGTTTTGGACGCCAATCCAAAATTACAGATCCTAGGGCCAGATATATTGTTCTCAGCGTGAATGAAAATCCTTAAATGATTCAATTTAAATTTCAGAAGGATTTTGAAGCCCTCGTGACAAAGGTTAGTAAGAACACGGTTAAAAACTTACTCCGCACCGTAAAGCTCTGTTCTCGAATATAAGAGAGACGCCTTTGTTGAAGGCCATTCATGCTAAAATTCGTCTAAAATTTGCCAATGATTATTTGGAAAAACCTGCAAACCTTGGGAACTCTAAACAAGAGTCTGACGAGACGAAGATTGAGTTATTTGACCGGAATTGGATTAGCCGCGTTCGGAGGAAAAAATGCTCAGCGTATGATCCCAAGAATACCATCGCAACTGTGAAGTTAGGCAGATACAGCATAATGGTATAGTGCCGCTTTTCGTCAGCAGGCACTGCCAATTTCCTATTATTTACGGCACAATAAACGGTGCGATGTAATTCAAGATTTTTCACGATAATCTCTTGGCGTCTGCTACAGACCTGGACTTGCCAAGAGGTTGACTGTTTTAGTAGAAGAACGATCACATACACAATACCAAGAACACATCATCGTAGTTTCAGGGGAATAAAATGAAGGTAATGCAGTGGCCAAATCAGCCACCAGACTTTCATTCTATTGAAAAGCTACAGTGACAATTCAAACTAATAATTCTAAAAAGACCCTAGAAATCTAACGGATTTAAAAGGATAGTGTGAAGAAGTATGGTCGAAAATGCATGCAGATGGTTGCAAGAATCGTATAAATAATTAGCTTAAGTGGTTAGAAGCGGTAATAGCAAAAAATCATCTCCCAAATACTGGTTGTTTTTTCAAAAGTGTATCGGATATTTTCTGACACGTTCGTTCAACTTTTTTTGTTACTATAATGGTCATACTTTATCATCACTGTAACACGATTTAAATATGTGTCTGGCGTACAAAAACACATTAAAAGATGTCCTATTTTTGTTTGTTTTGAAGTTGTATGACTATAGTGAATAAAACATTCGGCAACGTGTTGGACACTCACTGCACCCGCTGTACATTTTTTATTGAACTTTTGCCCATCATGCCTTAGAAGTTGTCTAGAATTCTGTGGATTTAGAAAAGTTTCTTGCATCGTCAGAGTTGCGTGCTGCAGAGGTGAATTTAAGTATTGCCGTCATGCGTGGTGTACTGCTCGTTTCTCTGGTGGAATGTTGAGTTGGGTGCGTTATGTGATCGTAGTGTGTATGAGCAGGAACGTGGAATTGTTCAACTTTTTATTTTCCTGAATTTTCGAGGAACGTTTAATTCCGTAGTGAGAGGAATAGAGACGACCATATTTTGTGTTACATTTCCTTGTTGTTGCTATGAACTTACTTCTATTTCATCGGTCGAATTTCGGGTATTACTAATTTTATCTTCCGTAGCTTTGAAGGTCAACCTATTTTTAGTTATAGGTTCAACATGATCTTCAGAGTGAGTTATCATGTCTGAACGTTCCAAGCTTTTAGTTCTTGGCAACATTGTTGTATTTGAGATTCTTGTATGAAGTCTAGTTTGGACTGTCGTTGAAGTGTTTTTGCAAGAAGCAGTAGCAGTTTGTCTAACACGGATGTAAACACGTTATGCTTAGAATTCCATCGCAAATGGGAAATTCGTAGATATTAGTATTGGAGCCTAATGAAATGGCAATGGAGATTAGTATTGGGATTCTCTTTGACCGCAGTTCGTGGACTGAAATGCATCTCCTTGATGGTTTTACGCTTGTTAGCATCGAGTGAGATGTTGGTCAGACTTGGTAAGGGAATACAGTGTTAAATAACTCTCAGAAATGACCGGTGATATTTTCTTGGCCAAAATGAAAAATGATTCAAGCAAGGTAAATAACTGAACAAAATTTGCTTAGTAAAGACATGTATGATTGCTTTACATGGATACATGTCTACGCTATGTGCAGTCATAGATGCGAGATGCATGATGTTCATGTTTATTATGCTCTCATGTTCTCGTATGTTCATAACGCATAGTGAATACTGATAATGTATTAAAGACAGAAATGACAAACTGCCTGTGAATTTATTTTTTCAATATTGTTTTACAGAACATAATTTCTTACTTCCTATGAAATGCACCAATTTTGTTAAAAATAAAGGACAATCTCTATGCAAAAATAAGTAATGCGTAAAAAAGAGTAAGAAAGAAAAACAAACACTACAATCGGATCTCTATGGAGCTAAGGTGATATTTTTTTTCTTTCAGTTAACTTATACGAGTATACTGTATACACTATCACGAATCGTGGAATTGATTATGATCATGACTGAAAAGAAAAATTGTCATGAAAAGGGCATAGCAACAGCAAGGAACAAGCTTAACATTTTTTCGGGGCCGCTAGACACGTGCCAAAGTGGAAGTAAATCCTAGCACTTGACTTCAGAACACGCGTCTTGTAATCTCGCACTCCACGACTCGGTGTGCCGACACCGTATCCAGTCTACAGCTCTCACAGAAGCGGTCGCGTTTTGTACACACTTCTGAGCCATGTTTGCTTTAGAAAATGCGCGCTGACACAAACGAAAATATCAAATGAAAGGTGACAGTCTGAGACAGCTCTGTGGTCACGAAACGCAGTGTTGTTTACGAGGGAGAAAAGTGGCCTTTCTAAATACAAAAAAATGTATAGTTTCGTAAAAGAGGTCGAATTCGAAAGATACAGTTATTGAGTACAAATACTCGCACGGTGATGAATAGTCGCTCAGTGTTAAGAAGTGTGTACAAAGAAAATTTATGGCGACTAAAAACTGTTTATTTTAAAGTGTTGGGGCTGGTGTTAAAATCACACATCAATCAATACATAACCAAATTTTATTTTTAAAAGTGCTTAAAGACCATTTTTGTTTAAAAAAATATGACAGATTAGGATACATATATTCGTATATATACGCCGATCTTTACCTGCATATTATGGATATAACCAGTATAGAATACTACCGATGAGGAACCAAGCATAAACTTTAACTATTCATTTAAATTGTACTCATAAGCAAATTTTAGCAAACTCAAGCGTTTACTTTAACTATAATTTGGAATCGAAGACTCAAACCTCACACGAATCTACAAAATTTACATAAAAGCTTCGTCTCCAACTGTGTAGAACGAAATGAATATCCATAGACCATACGGCTCGACTTGCCTTGATCAAAACTCTAGAATAAATCTTTTTAGCTATTGAATTTTAGTCTGCAGTGTGAAAAATAATTAATAATAAATGTTCCAGAACATGCAAAAGCTACAGTTCGGTACTATCAAGATTTGAAAAAAAATAGTGTGGATTAAAGGAATAAATCATAATTTAATCACTTCAACAACATCGGGATGCATTATTTCGTTATAAACTTTTCACTGTATTAAGCTTGTGTACCTTTCATTGTAGCATTGAACTTTGTTCTTCCCGTACATTCACGAGTTTAACTGCTTTTTTATGCAGCGTCAGTAGCCTTCGACGGGGAAACTTTTTGCAAGCACACCATTGGGGCGAAAAATTGACCCCAAACATTCTCTTAGCATTCCGGAGGGTGCAACTTAATTGATGCTAAGCACAAGGGGCGAAAGTTGAAATGGTGAAGTTGACGTCTGGAATCGGAGTGAAATCAGGAGCTGGTAGTCTGGATACGCATCCGCAACCTCGCTCAGAAATCTGGGCGTAAAAAAGTTATGCTAAATTCAACCGATGTCGGGACCCCAGAAACAGGGCTTGAATTTTGGCACAGGTCCATTTAAAGTTGTTAAACTCTGAATTTAAACGACAGAGTTTGTAAAAAATGGTTTCCAGCGTAGGGTATAGAAAACAGCTTACTGCATGCACTGAACTCAAACCACTTGCCCATACTTCATATCGCCATGCTTCGTAATAATGCCATTGAATTCGAATGAAAATGTTTAGGAATGGAAAGATGATTATAAACCATTTGAAATTGTTTACATTTGATTTACTTCGTTACATTACCAGAGGATCTAGTGTGATTCTTAACTGTAAAAATATTTTAGAAGTCAGGGCCATAATATTTATCAAAAAAATTACGAAGGAAGGAATTTGAGGAATGATTCTAGGAGCAAACAATACGTAAGTTTTCTAGACACCTTTCCTTCAACACCCTAATTATTGCAGAGTTAGTTTGAGCTACGCTTACTTGATGCAACAGCCCTATAGCACAACAGGCTTTTATAACATTGTTAAAATTCAGCCGTGGTTCAATGATGCTGATGCAGCAGTGATGACAATCACACATGGGGCATAAAACTAATTATCGATAGCGCAATTATGCAAATTATTGAGCGTCTAACTCTGCTAAGTCTCATTGAAGCAACAAAGGCAACCACTAATGACGTGACAATAAAAGTCAATTAAAACGACGAGCAGAGAACTTAGGTACATTTTTCTTCGTTGAAATTCGTGTTTGCATTTCATTACAAGGATCACTTCATTAGGAGAGGCAGTCGTGTTCAGATCTTAACGAGGCTTCTTGTTGGGGCGCGGTTCTGTTTATACGTTCATTATAATTACTGTTCATGATCTCAAGGAGTGATCTTGAACAATCATCAAGTCTGAGGCTAATTGTCATTGCTTGAGATCCTGCTTCTTTGTGCGGTTTTGTGCACACAAAGTCTATTTTAATCCCATGATAAAGCTTCAGTCAGCTTTCTTCATTCACAAAAGGGTTCTTATTGCAAAAAAAAGGTATTTCTTAAAAATAAAGGCATATGAAAGACTTCAGGAGGGAACATTTATGTCTCGTTCATTTTCCGTCTGCCGGTGCAACTGCAGTAATCGAGTAATTCGTAGTAGAAGAAATAGCTTCTGAAAAGTGACGGATATTTGTCAGTCATCGAAATGTTTTCAGAAACACGTCTTGCACCTCAGGCAAAACATCCATGTTCATGTTACTAAAAATCCCACATGATTGACTATGAAGCTGCAGTTTAGGCTTCAGAGACTTGTGGGACGAACTCAATTAGCCATACACAGAACTGATGAAACTATCTTCACATATGATGAAGACAGGTAGATCAAATTTTTCCTTTCATTGGGTTTTGCCTCCGACAGATTTATCATGCAACCGATCTCTCACCCTTGTACCCTCGAAACTAAATTTGCCTACCAACTTGTATTCACGATAATAGATTGCGGAGTGTCGAGTTCCTGTTCACTAATACCATGGGTGAGAGTTCTGCTTCGTCACAGGCAGTTTTCTGCTGACGGCGCGCTATGACTGATTCGTACACCGTGGTGTAAGATGCAGCAAAGTCTTGGCGACGCATTGAAACTAAAGACTTTGAGTGGACACACAACTACATAAGCCCATATTGGTTAAGCGTTGAAAAGGATTAAAGCCTTTTCCAGTCGAGCCTAAAAAGTTCTAGATAAATATTCTGGTGAAGGCAACAATCGACCAAAAGTTAAAAAAATTTATACAATGGCTTCTAGATTTCCCATAAATTTCTATTATCCGGTTGAGGATAGGAGGAATTTATGGTCGTGGTGTCAAGGGCAGTCGGACGTGGTGCCCACGCGGCACTTCAGGTGTGCTGTCGTTGTTGCTGACGGTGCAGCGTGTGCTGATAATGCTGTGATTGTATATTATGAATAATATGATATGATTATTGTTGCTCTGAACATTGGTTTGTAATCATTTAATAATAATCATTCTAATTATCATGACTTTAGTTATCCCGGTACTAATCATTGTCATCACTATCATTTTTATCGATAGAACTGTTATTATTATTAACATAATTATTATCATATTACTGTATTTACTTCATGATAAATAGTTTCAATGTTATTTCATTATTATAATTAATATAACACCACTATTGAAATCACTATTATTAATGGCATCGTTGCTTCTTTATTGTTAGTTTTACCCTTCATACGCGCTTGTGATATTTTGTCAACCCATTAACAGATAGATAATATAAATGTATAAATATACGATACTTTATAACTTGCAGCAATACAATATATATTCGTTTATTACGTGAATCCATCTCAACAAATCCTGATTTAAGTTGTACACGTTTACATTAGAGTCCATTTTTTACTTTCTCTAAAAAAATACTCAGAAAATACTTCAGCAATTTAGCGGAGCGTGAATGCACGTTAAGCCTGAACCAAAATGCACTCAGTAAGCGTTATTGCCCCATTGCAATCTCGTTTTTCTCAGGGAGATAAACAGCGATCCTGTTCCTTCAAGGACAGCACTATCTCGTCTTGTCCATTTTTTTGTAGCACAGAAACAAACTTTGAATTTTTCTAACAAAGGTTGGCCGCCTCGTTCAGAAATCTTCGAGTTTTATGGCCCTTGAATGAGTGCCATTAATTGCAGTGAGGCTGCACTGCTGCAAATTTCTCGCGTGGAATTTCAACACCCTAGGAATATTTAAAATATTATTCCTATTTATGAAAAACTATTTACGGTGCCTGCAAGTACACTGCACGTAAATTGAACTCTTTTGACGTGGTGACGATGGTAACCGTGAGACTAAGCTCACACGGCTTGTCATTCACACTGAGCTCCATTGAGAACTGTGGCACAATTCAAAGACGCGCGGGCGAATGGGACTAAATTTAGTGGCTCTATTCAAAATTTCAGCCTGTACGGAGCGCGAGCTTTGCAACTATATGTATTTGTTACCATTGTTACGAGGCAAAGCGCTGTGAGCAAGTTTTTGTGGTTGTCCAGGAAATAACGTAAGACCTAACTTTCGTTTACTTGTACAACAAAGCATGCAGCTTTCTACTTTATTCACTGATTACCATATTCATTTAACACGTTGACTCCGAAGTGGTACGTATGTGTACCACTGAGGTTAGGTTCTGTAATTTTTTCAGATCCTTCTAGTGACTATGCGTACAAAGTGAAGTTTTACACCAATCAGGCAATCGGAGGCAACGTGTTAAAAAATTGTAAAAATTGCTCGATACAAGATTTTTAGATAACATGCAGGAGTGTTGTTGCACTCGGATGCCCCGGATGTGCATGTGTCATCAAGCTTCGTTATAAAGTCTCGAAAGTTTGTCCCGTAAATTTTTTGTTTATCTCTCGTAAATTTATAAAAACCCAGTCATTATTGTTTACAAGGATCATGACTACTAATCACAGCAAAGGAATTTGAAGAGTTCTTAAATTCTAAGATATGCATGCCTATTTAATGCATAAAAATTCATTACATACATCGGAACAAAAAATTTCCAAATTAACATAACCCGCGACGCGAATAATGCTCTAACCCGAACACAAAAAAGAATCCATACTTAGATTAAAAAAAAACATTCCTCTTCAAGTGAAGGAAAATCTATTGACAATAGAATTTCAGGTTCTCAGTCATGATGATGAGTATTAGAACGAGTCAGGCAGCGAAATAACCCCTCAGACTCTACCCACAGTGCCGTGAGGGTCGATAATGTCGTAGCCTAATTTAACACGTTTGTTGCGATGCGACCCACCGGTGGGTCACTCAGGTTAGGTTCTGTAATTTTTTCAAAGCTTTCTAGTGACTGTATGTACAAAGTAAAGATTTGCACCAGCTAGGCAATCGCAACAAACGTGTTAAACAAAAAAACATTTTAGGTAATTCAAAAAGGAGACTACGATCATTCTCACATACATGGACATCAGTAATTCGGAAATACGTACACGGCCTAGGGCTCGATCATGCAGTCTATAGATGTAAGCGGCTTCCATCCAGACCCTTGTCTGATTACGGACGAAATTCGACCTCTGCAAATTACTGCTAACCCAAACAAGAAATGAGAAAATTATAGTTTAGACTTTACAGCCGTTCTTTGCAAGTCCTTAAGAAAGGAATAAGTTCAATTGAATTAGCGATAGGAAGAGTAACATGAAGTATGGAAAAGGACCCAACTCAAATAATCTTTTGGGATACCCTTACAATCAGAACTGGAAGAAGCTGAAATGATGCGATCTTTAAGACAGCTGTTAAAAATTCTGCCAGTTTTTCAGCTGTCTCCGTTCAATGTTTTTTTTCCAAGCCATAATGTCAGCAATCCAGTGACTTGCATACCCTAGGGTCTCAAGGATGCACTATCTCTCCCAACTACCACCGTAGAATAATCCGCAGTACTCCCTTATCAGCTGGCGAGGCAAACAAAACATATGACTTCTTCAAGGTACTACCTGCAGAAACTGTAGGTCTCACTGTGCAAATGAAAGTCAGGTTAGAGTAGAACAGAGCACACGAAATACAGTGAAGAAATAACCTTAAGTTGGCTATGCATTTGAGCAGCCTTTTAAGACAATTATTTTGCACTTAGCACGCCGTTAATTTGAATGAAAATACGATTTCCACACCATGCGAGTGGGACACATGATGTTCACGACTACAATAATTGAGATAACATCGTAGCAGCAGCCACGTGCACACTCACGCACGCCAGCACTCGTGTCAATCTCAATGCCAATACTCACTAAAAATACTTTTTTTGAGCTCCCTGTCTCCTGCGCGCAACCGACAATCTTCTCCTCCAACTAATTAGGAATTAATGAAGTCATGAATAGCGGAGTGAAGCGGTGGGCGTAATCGCATTATCTTAAATGAGAAAGCAGGAGTGTTGTGGCACCCTGATGCCCGGGACGAGAACTGGAGGGAACTGGAATGTTGCGATACGCCCATCTGGAGCCGAGATTGGCCTCTGAAGGATGTCTCGTCAACAGCAGGCAAACCTGGATTTTTTGTGGAGACGAGGTACCGTGGAAGAAGCTTCAGGAAGAGAACCCACTATAGAAGTGGAGTTAAATTGACGGGAGAAGTCTAGTTGTTTGTGTAGGGACAGGTGAATTTTATTTACATGAATTGTTGAACTAAAGTTTGCTACATTAGTCAATGAAAACCATAAAAAAAGAAATATGACAGAGGAGACCATTGATCAAAAGTAGTTAGCGTAGAATTGAAACTTCTTTATATGTGTATTGATAAAAATTTATTGACAAAATGTTTTAGCTGGTTAAGTTAGAAACAATAAGAAAGTGTAATGATTGAGAACGAACACATTATATGTACAAATAATAGCTCTTTTGCATCAAATGGAATTGCAACTAAATAGGCTTTCTGTGGCACTGACTGGTCACTTTATTTCTATTGTCTGTTACAAAAATAATGGCCGATTTCAGAAGCATGCATTTAATCCTTGGTAAATGAGCAATAGAGATGTTAAATTTGGTCAAAATATGAACCCTGAGCAGCTATGCATCTCTGCCATCGGACTACGAGATTATTTATCCCTTGTTGATAAAAAGTTAATGGCTGTGATGCAACAAAATCTTTGAAGGTCGTTCCCACCTCTTGTTTAGACCTAAAAGTTTTACCATCCAAAAATGTGCTTAAGTGCTTGAATAAATGATAATCAGTAGGTGAAAGATTTGGGGAATATGGAGGATGTGGTAAAGTCTCGTATTCCAGTTCTGTGAGTTTCTGGACGGTCATTCTTGCAACATGTGGTCGCGCGTTATCGTGGAGCAGAATTGGACCACGTCGATTCACTAATACCGGTCTCTTTTTGCTCAATCGAGCATGTATAACAGCGAGACCATTGCAGTATCTCTCTGCATTAATGGTCTCATTGACTCCTAAAAAACTGCAGTGAATAACACCTATTGCAGACCACCAGACAGTCACCATAATCTTTTTCTGGTGAAACATTGGCTTTGGGAAGTGTTTGGGGGGCTCATCACGATCGAGCCATTGACCTGATCGTTTACGGTTATCATAAAGGACCCACTTTTCGTCACAAGTGACAATTCGGTCAAGAAAGGGATCGTTGGTGTTGCGCAGAGAGAGCATCGAGCACACTTCAAAACGTCTAAGGTTTTGATTCTCATTGAGTTAATGCGGAACCCATTTATCGAGCTTTTTCGCCTTTCCAATAATCTTCAAATGGCGCGAGACTATTGCAATGCTGACACCAAGTGTCTGAGACATTTCTCTAACACTTTGACGTGGATTTTGCTCAACAACCGCATGCAATTGCTCGTTCTCGAGACTACCCAAACGTCCACTACCCTCTTCATCTTTAAGGCTCTCATCACCACTCCGAAATTTCCCGAACCACCTTCGTACTGTCCGATCCCTTGTGGACTCTTCTCCCCATGCTCGGTTGATATTAGCAGAAGCTTCGGAGGCGTTGTGCCCAAGTTTGAACTCGTGCAACATAAGTAGGCGAAGGTCATGTTTTGTCATGTTCATCATGGAGGGATTCTATCCTTCAAAATTATGTTCTGTCTGAAAAGAAGTTACAAAATATCAATGAGCACACATTAATTGTTATGCATGCCAAGGTTCATCGAAAATAAACTAGAAAAGTTGTGTTAAAATTACTTTTCAAACCCCAGACCTTCGAGCGGCCATTATTTTTGTAACAACCTAATAAAATTGGGTAGTAAAACAGAACAGGCTTCCAACATTTTATTTTAAAATTCTTCCCATTTTTCGAGGAAGGTAATGTATTTTATTGTATATTCTATTCTTTTGTCATTCTCAAAACTATATTTTCCTTTTTAGCTTGCTTTGCTTCCCTTTCTGGTTGTTATCACAAAGAAACCAAAAATTACTCTTTCAATGGAGCCTCCAAGAAACGCTGTAACCAAAAGACAATGAAATGTTTATTTCTGTACAGCAGAAATAAAAAAATTGTCCCCTTGAGGATGCTAAAATGAAATGAATAATCCACGACAGGAAGTCAAAAAACACGGAATTAATGATACCCACAACGTGACTAATACCCTAACCCAAATAACAAAAACAAAATACGATTCAAAGACTTCAAAGACTAAAAAATTTCACCGTACGAGAAGTGAAAGAAAATGCCACTCCTGAATATAGAGGTAGTTTATTCTGTACAACATAAGGCTAGTAAAGTCTTAAACAAAAGACACTGAACTGGACGATATTATGAGACAAAACTGAAGGCGTGCTCGCAGTGCGCCTTCAAAAATGGCCTTTGTCAGCTGCTGAAATATGCATAGTTCATCTAATTTGAAATTGTCTATTCAGAGTAGAAAAATAAATTGCCTCTACTTTTCAATGGAGCATCAACATGAACTGATGTTTGAATTTCCAATAATGCACTTTTTTCCAAATCAAACTTTATTCAATTGTTTACCGAAATTCAAATTCTTTCATTTACACCTTTTTGATCAGGGTCTATAAATTATGCCCGTCTCTTAAAACCTGTTTTCCTTACAATCAAAAGGGGCAGATAACAAAAATGGACTTTCGATTAGATAGGATGATTCTGTGTAACAATGCTCATATTTTTGATGATTAAGTAGTTTTTATTTAGCTGTATTTTGGTGCTCTAATGAGCAGTGGGGGTACACTAGTAAATAAGGCTCATGCTGCACTGTTGGGAACCCACATCATTGAGGTTCACTTAACACTCAACTCAATACGTCATGCAGGAGTTACATAAAATCATTTGGATTCAGTTAGCATTTTCAAGTACTTATCTTAACCCTTTAGCGACCAATTTGTTTTTCTAGTTTCTACGTCTAAGCTCACGAAGACCGTCTGTACACTGATGCAATGAAGCACGCTGAGAGCCAGGCATCCAAAAGAACGACGCTGTAACATGACGCCGCGTTCAAACCTAGTAGCAACATCATATTGCTCACGGTTTAATTATTAGAACAATTCTCCCAAAGACCGTGAAAGACGACCGAATAGTCCACTTGGTCACTAAAGGGTTAAGTTTGATGACTGAGTGCACTACAGTTCCGTACTGGCTGACTTCCACTGGGTATTGACGCCTTATGTCGCGGCTACATGTTTACGTCATTCGAAAGGTTACTTAGCATTAAAATCCTGGATCGTAAGTGGGGATTAAAAATAAATTAATACCGGATAATTAAAATTTAACTTTGATTCATATCTCTTTGTGTACTTATAATATGGGTTATTTTGACCGTTGTTACTCTGTATTGATGCAAAAAAACAAGGGTATTTTCCTAGCAGAATGAGTGTATTGTAACTTACACACAATATAGACCTTCTTATCACAGTGAAGAAACGACGCATTTCATTTATTACGTCGGGTGAATTACCGGTATTTCAGGTGAGAATTTTTTTTGTGATTAGATGAACCAACGACGAAGTTACAACATACCTCAAAATTATGTATTTATTTTTTCACGTTGTCTTTCTGAGTTTTCCAGAAGACAATGTGCTCCATTGGCCACCTGGCCGTTACCTCCAAGAAGAGAGGGTAATTTATGCGCTGTCGATAAATGCACTTCGAAGCCTCCTTTGTGAAGCCCTGGCCAGTTCATGAAAAATGGGACGCACTCACGTGAACTAATTTCAAAGCCTAACAAAGCCATTTACCTGAAAGTGTCTGTGAAAGCGTCAGTGAAACCCATAATTAGGAACAGTTTAGTTTCTATTCATGTTAAAGAAGATGGCGAATTGATTTTCACTTATTCGCTCCTAGGCATTTATTACTTCCGCTGCAGGCCTCCTTTATAGTTGACCAAACTCGCTTTACTTCTTTACAACGACGCTTCTAAAAATTATGAACGATTTTACATAAAAATGGAGACAAGTTCCATGTTACTGCACTTTAAATTCGTCACAGGCTGTAAAGTGGCTATTGATGACTTTTGTATTGATGAGGGTACACAAACCATTTATTCTCACCGTACACTCTTCAAAAAAATCCGTCAACAAATATTTCTGAAGGCACAATTTAGAACTTTTGGTACATAGAGAGATACGAAGAAATTACAGCTCTTTAAAAACCAAATATTGTGCTATCAGACACACGAGACACTAATGTACATGTATAACTTACTGGAGAAAACCATAAATTCCTAATTGAACAATATAACCTAAGAATATGGACTTCATGTTATACTGTGACTGCTCCGTGAGTTTCAATCTCGTCCGACTGAGAACGTGAGCCACTATAGGGTTGAAAGGCAAGCATTTACTTTTAAAGTAAGAACAAAGGCTCTTCCTGAACTCTTTCATGCAGTAGCCAAACTCCAATCAATTTCGATTAAAAGTTAATGTTTTAAAATTTGAAATTAGATTCCAACAAAGTTAATGGTGATCATTTTGAAATGAAATTAGTGTCATAGGTTATGCATGAAAGCGCTGACGGTTTGAAGTAGAAAGTGTTGAATTTACCCTTGAATTCCACGCATCAGTCTCGGTGGGCACAAGAACAGTGTAGTCATCAATCACGCCGCTGAAGTTGACGAATGACGGCAGCTGGCAACACATCCATACATAAATATTAAATTTCCAAATTATCAGAGTATGAGTGACATTTAATCAATCGATTTTACAGCTTATCGACGTCAGCATGAGCAGTTCAGTGATTTATGTTTTGAGTATAATTTGATTTTTATGAAACACTCACATGACTAGTGGTTCTTTCAGTGATTGTGTTTCATGGAACATTACAC
This sequence comes from Trinorchestia longiramus, assembly GCA_006783055.1. Classification (NCBI taxonomy): domain Eukaryota; kingdom Metazoa; phylum Arthropoda; class Malacostraca; order Amphipoda; family Talitridae; genus Trinorchestia; species Trinorchestia longiramus. The sequence goes on from VCRD01000307.1 coordinate 287,677, forward strand.
GCTGCAGTCGTGGCCGCCACTGTGATGACGGATTGAAGTTCGACGCCAAACAGGCGCAATTGTTCAATTCTGCAGCCCAATCGCAAGCGTCGTACAGAGAGCGCCTTTTATTCATCGCTTGCTATAGAATGCAACGACTTTTTCACTCGGGTTATTGAAGCGTGATTTTGTTATAATTTAGAGCGAGGGTGAATCATCTTTTTACTTTCAAGAGCCGGTGCATGCAAATTCAGCATAATTATACATGCTCTACAATATTTCTTTAAACAGAAATGAAAAATATATTTTTTACAGTATTAATCTTCTTTAAACCGTAGCAACAGAGATTGACAGGAAAACTACAAAACGAACGGGCTGCAGAAATTGTTCGATACTAATTTCTAATATTACAAAAATCCTTATGGAACACTTAACGATGCTGAACTTAAAGACGCAAATGAAGTCATGATTTTCCATATTAAGTTGCTCGAAACATCGCCATAACAGTTACATCGAAATAACATTTTATTGCTTTGGGAGCATAATATGCAGTATCTTTTAAAATAATTCAGAAAATGTGGCCTATAATTGTGCATAGATTCAATTTTTAAGCTTTTAATTTAGTAGTCAAAGGCATGTTGGCTTCCACTGCGTCAAACTATGTAGTGTCTTCACCAAACCCAAAAACGTAGTACGTATTTATATTCTAACATGTTTTCAAACGAATAATTGCCGACGCGTTCCCTTAACACCTTTTATAATTTTCGTAATAATTAATTTCTACAACGGCCATACGCAGCACAGCTGACTCCAAATGCTGTTAAAGTCTTTAATTCCCGCATTCAAATTATGTTTAGCAAATGGTCCTAAAGATACCTGCAAGTAACCAGGTCATACTTAGCATTGAGGTAGATGCATATCACGGCACAAGGGCAAGGCCAAGGTAAAATTTGCCTTCTTGTTCTTTCCGATCAGTCTTGAGTATCAATAATGTAATGCCCACCGCATCTCCAGGTGAGCGGAGGCTTTCTACGCATTCATGCCAAATGTTCCTATGTATAATATATTATCCTGCGGAAAATGCAATCACGTTAATAAAAATCGTTTATTTGTTTTTCCGATAGGAGGATCCCCGGTGCTCACAAGCACGGAGTCTACAACTGCTCTCCCCCTGGCGGGATACGCTGAGGGCGTCGCCGCCAAGTTCCCCCTCAATCAGGTGGTGGCGTTGCGGCGGCCCTCCACCGTCACTACCACCACCAACACCACCGCCAGGACTGGTGACGTCGTCTTCTTACCTTGCGAGACACCTCAGTCAATGGGAAAACAGGTACGAGAATCTTTTCTACTTCCTAAACGTCGACAGCAAATTTTAATGACAAATTTCAGTTGCACTGATTTTCAAGATTTATTTTGTTTCTTTATGCACTTAGGAAAACTCAGAGATGTTAGGTCAAGGCATCACGGTCGTTTAGAATGCACTTAAATTAAAAAAAATGAAAATGAAATATTGGCTCTGAAATTAAAACGAAAGTTTGTTTCCTTTGCCATTCTCTAAGATGAAATATATGCAAACAGCCTTAATCTCTACAATGTAATTTGATCTTATCGTGATTAGATGCATCTAACATCGTCATTAATTGAGGTGTATTTTTATTGGACTGGTATTCCATATTAATAGAATTTCACAGGAGTTGAGCGTGTAGGCGTATTGTGACAATAAAACACTCATTCAATACTGGTATAATAAACTTATACCTGGGACTCGATTACTAAATATGATACTTAAATCTCAAATGCATGTTCATCCAAAGTTAAATATAGAAAGCCGAATTTTACATTGGATACTGTCGTTCAATAACTCCAGTATGGAATACATCCATCGCAAACTCTATCGGTCTGAAGTTAAAATAAGTGTTCTCTCTCTTTGTAGCTTTGTAGTATTCAACGCAACGAACCATGAAATTCTCGCTGGAGATACTTACATTTCAGTAATGATTCTGAGACATTTTGAGACTGGTTTTATGGAAAATTATATTAATACATGCACGAAACTACGAATACGAATCCTCGGTATCACATCCGAGTTGACATTCGAATGCCCAATGCATGTTCTTTTTGTTTAAATGTAAATCATACACGGTGGAGATATATGTATGAAGAAAGTCTATCTATGATCATTTATTATTAAAACATACGCAAATTTCAAGTGAAAACAGCTCCATTTTAAGTTAAAAGTAGAAAGGTGCATCACGTGTTTGAAGGTTTCCATTACGGCTTCTACACTCTACAATTTAGATAGACAAGAGTTCAATTTTTCAAGACTTAGTGCATCAGGTATAAACCTTTTAAGATTAAAAACTCTCCATTTGAACTTCCGCAAGTGCAGTAATCGATGACGAGTTGAAAGCTGCACTCACGCAATAATCAAATTGTAAACATTGCTAGCTTTTCACCGAAGTTCAATAATGTTTAATAATGAGTGTGTAGCCTGGACACATAATGCACTGGGTTCCAGTCTTCTACCAGGGAGGTGGTCATTTTTTGAAAAACGTTCGATCGAATAGCAGACACCGAAATTTTTTCATTTCTTAAGCTTGCATCCCAATAACAGCACAGAATTTGAGACTCACACACTTGTCTTAGTTGCCACTAGCTAAGAAAATTTGACCGTTTTTAGGGAATTAAATACATTCTCTCAATTCAACCTGTCAAATTTAAATGTATGGGCAGTTGGTAGTCGAAGTTTAGCTCAGACAAACTTGCTCCAGCATAAATTTGGATGTTAAGCAAAGAAAATAAGGACAACAATGAAGTGTATGTAGTAGCAGACTTTGGCTGCGTGAAAGTTACGTATAATAAGGCATGTTTTACTGCTTGCAGTGTCCATGTACGTCAAAAAATCAGACTAAAAATCAGACTTCTTTTGCATTTTGTCTTTCAAAGAGCTTATCTCTGGGAGTTTTTTTGCGCCTTAAACCTTTCAGAAGAGTTCATCATGCCATAGTTCCTGAAATACTAATAAACATTTAACGAAGTCCCACAATTCACGAGGGTAAAACTTTAGTGAGCTCTACTTTTGAGAGTCTAAA
>VCRD01000307.1:290936-303248 GCA_006783055.1 Trinorchestia longiramus
GATTATTTATTTGAGCCCACCGAACAAGCCATATTTATTCTTGACGCTGTTGAAACATGTTACCAATTTACTTCCATAAAAATGACCTATTTTGTACGGGTGAGTTTATCCCCTGGACCCGCTATATTTACGCATATTTTGCACACATTCATTGCAAAAGTATAATGTCATACTAGAAAGTTTTCTGTGCAAACTTTTTGTGAAGCATTTTAATTTGATGCATGTATAACATATTAGCATAGTAGTATTTTGATTCTTCTACCACAAGAATCATGAAGACAGGAACGAAAAAATAAATTCTAAAAGAATAACGAACTTGAACATATTAGACTGATATGGGAAGAAAGATATTCAAATTCAGATTTAAAAACAATCGAATTTAAAATTTTCAACGATGTCCCTGAAAAGCTTCACTCAAAACCACTTCAAGTAGTAAGTGCTTTACGAAATGACTCCCTTCAAGATGTAATAAAACTTGCACTAGCATTCAATTTTGCAGCAATAAAATGCATTGGTTTTTCAAACGTTCTTCGTCTCCAAGTAATTTTTTTCATTCACTTGCAGTTCTCACAAAACTCATTTGAATTTAGTGGCGTACCTCCTTAATTTTATGCATTAGCCGTCACGAAATGGTACATCATTCGTTCGACCAAACCAAATGAAATTCTCTAGTCGTGTCCATTTGAAAGGCTCTACTAATGTCGTGGTAATGCTGGGCGACTAACTGCTGATGACAGTTCGACTAAAGTCAACGTTGTGAATAGAGCGAATTTCAAGTGCCAACTAAGTAGCAAATGTAAGTGTGATCCCAGTAAAAGAAGAGCCCGAACATATTTTTGATTGAAAGGCAAATCAACTTGAGAAAAATTGGTCTCGAGTTTTGATGGGCAACTTTTTTCTTTCTTAAGTATAAACCTACCTTATCTCTAACTCAATCTTGTGCATCTATATTTTAATTACGCTGGAAAGTGACTTATAGTCTATGGAAGGAAGCAAGTTCATGACTGCCTTCGTTTAGCTTTCATTTAACGTCATGCAGCAAGAATACCATTTTGTCTTTAGGATCGTGGAGATGAAGGGTGCTTCAAATGCTCACTATTCCTACATACATCAGCCCGATACGTGACACTTGTCCGGCACCTAGCCAACGGGCAGACGCAACAATTACCACACACGCGTTAGAGCTCAACGCACAGGAAAGAGGTCACTACTTTTGAAAATAATACTCGAGTACCAGCATAGCTCCGTAGGAGTAATCATCAATGGCTCTCAAGAGCACGATCGTTCTAATGTTAGGCACTCATGAAAGCTTGGCAAATGTAGTCGTTACATTCAAACGTGAAATCGATTACTCACTCTATCAAGTTATTTTATTTACGAGTTTAGTACAACAAGAGAAATATGTTTTTCCAAATATAATACTCCGTCCGGTCGGAAATAGTTGGTCCATATCAATGTTGACGTTGGTCTGAAATATTTACTCCAAACAATTGTAAACCTTTTAGAAAGAATACTTGCAAAACTACTGGTTGTAACAAAAAGAAAAACTTTATTATGTAATTCAGCACATTAAATTGATAATGTATAAACATCAATGAATAATATTTTAATTAAGATAAATAACAAAAGACAAACCTACATTGTAATTCAATACATGAAATTGATAATGTATCCACAGAAGAAACATATTTACCACTATATTTACTCAATACCTGTTAATTTATTCTTCAACTTTTCTGAGATCTGAATGGTATTTGGAAGAATTCTTTTTCTTTCTAGTTGTACTTTCGACAGATATTGAAGCCTGTAATTGTTGCCACCGTCAGCCAAAATAATCTGTTCCACTGTCTGCTGCAAAATAAGGAAAATGTTGTTCAATCTTGATCTCTGTAATTTTTCACAGCTATCTGTCTCTCTTCCAATTAATTCATAAACGTTACGTGGTGCTTTTTGATGTTGAAACGATTGGATTGAATTGAAATAGCTGAGGTCAAGTACATTCAGGTCTTGACTGTTTGGAGGCTGGTTAACAATTTCAATATTCAAGCCTAATTTTTCCGATGCTTCCTTAAATAAGGGATCAGTTGAATGTATGTGTGGTCGAGCATTGCCTTGCTGAATTTTGATAGTGTGCCATATCTGGCGGGTAATTTAAGAACTTATCAATATTATCTGAAAAAAGAGACATTATTATGTTAACTTTTACCCTATTATTTATTAAAGGTTAAAATTTGTGTTCAACACACTGTGCACGATCGTCTACTGTACTCAAAACAGAAGTTCGTGAAAAGACACTAAAATGCGAAGAGGTTTCTCTTTGTGTAGCAAATATTTCCGACCGGAGGGAGTATTTATCATAATGGCTAAAAATTTAAACAAACGTAATACTATTTTACAGTAGTCTTGTAAAAAGTGGGTAAATATCCAACGGATGTTGTTCAAATCGTATATGTAAACAAAATGCTTGTCTGGGGAACTTCGAAACGCTTCAACGAGACTGGACAAGTAAGAAATAGGCTTGAATAAAGTCGTCTTCGAACTAACTAAATCTCAAAACTGGTCAAATTTGTAAGAGAAAAACTCAAAAGAAACCCACCGAGTTTTCTCAGCAACCTGGCTAAAAAAGAGAATACATCCATTAAAAATATGCCCACCATTCTTCGGAAAGATTCGAAGACCTCTCCTTACATACATATATTGAAAAAACACTGTTTTCTATGAAAACTATTGACAAGTGTCTTGCAGAAGCTGAAATCCTTCTCTGTCGTCTCTGTGAAGGCACGCTACCGAACCTCGTGTTCAGTGACAAAGAAATTTGATGACCAGCAAAAATTCAACGCACAAAATAATTGACTTTGGTCTGGGACTGGCGAGATTTACGCTCGAAGACAAGGAATGATGTCAGTGATAACCTTGAGCTGTGATTACTAAACAAGAACAAATTTATTATTTTTTGTCGAACGAGGCAAAATTGGTCAAAACAATGACTGAAATTACATTTTTTGTTCAAGTGGCTACAGTGCGCTAAAACTCAATTAAAAAAAGATGGTGGAGGTCATTTCAGCAAGACTCTGGGCCTCCACATATAGCTAATAAAACACAAGAGTGGTTGATATCCAATGTTTCCCACATCATTTCGAAGGAGGAATGACCTTCCTCATCTGAACGCCTAAATCCTCTTGATTGCAGCATCTGGTTTATACTAGAAAGTAAGGTTACATGATACGTCACTAAAATTTGGAGACACTGAAGTCAAAACTCAAAATAGAATGTCTTTCAAAAAGTCATTTGTGACTCGTACAGGTCATACTCTAAGCCTCTTCAGATTGTTATTCTCGTAGACAAAGGGCATATTGAATGTGTTAATTTCCAACTATTACATATTTAACTACTATTTTCTTCTTGTTACATTCGTCTGTATTTGTTTGTCCAATAAACTTGGGTCTAAAGGATTCAAAGTTAATTATTGAACACACTGTGTATTTTGAACTTACGAGGAACTTGTGCTTGAAGAGGCCCTACAGTCACGAAAATCAAGCATTTATTATTATTATTATTATTATACCCTCAGTAATCTCGTGTGCCCTAAGTTCTAGAATCCACTACTGTATATCCTCACATCCACATTGAAATAGAACAGAATATCACCCCAGAAACGAGCCGAGTCTCATGCTCTCAATCTCAAATCGAGCATAAGCACCAGTACACGCATCGCAAACGACTCCTTGTAAACAATACTTACTTCCATGCCTCATGATACAAGGTATTACATGGCTCGTGGTGCATAAGAATTAGTACGACTTGTGATGCACAAAAATAAGCATGACTCGTAGTGCACAACAATTACGTGACCCGTGGTACGCAATAACTACACTGTGGTACACATTAGCTTTGTGTACCTCGTATTCACATCGCATTCTCTCGCACGTAGCTGGCATTCACACACTTCAACAGAACAGGCTCAGGTACAGTGTGAGAAGAGCGTGCACTTAAGAAAGCGCCGCACCTGCAAAGCCTAACTTGACATAGCTGCATGAGTGAAAGCACTCATATTCATAAGGGACACGCAAAAGTACAAAGATGCCAAGCCGTTAATGATGGAGCTCTTTGTGTGGGAAATGTTCACTATGATTGAAGAAATGTACGCTTTCTTTCATCGACAGGAGGCTAAAACATTCACGAACGCATTTCACTTTATTGCGAAAGATTTTCCCGTTGAGTAATAGCATAAGTAATAGAAATCAAGTCAATAAGTTGAGTTAGACTCGATTCATCCGGTAAATTAAGCAAAATGAGATGCTATTCCTATGTTTTATTGGAACCTCTAATTGATGGAGGTCGTGTGCCCCACGTGTCTTAAATAAGGTTTCAAAAGCATTTGAGTTAATCGCTACCTACACTATCGTATCAGAGGTGGTAAACTATGGGGTCTGTGAAGCCTTGGTGTTCGCTCCATTACTGACCACTAACGTTCAAAGTGAACATGATGCTATGACCTCTATTGACCGAACTCTAGTCTTCAACTTCTGAGTTTTAATGATGAATGAGCATTTTGCTTGCTGGGTCATCAGCAATGATCGAGAGCTTTAGTTCAAGCTCAGGGTTTTATGAAGAGAATGATAGAAATTTAATTTTTCAAACTACCGCTATTCGAAGTTTTCTTATTCCTAACTTCTTCGTATTTTAGAGTACTTCAAGTTGTAAGTGTGCTCCTGTGTACTGTGGTTACTTAAACTGACTTTGAATGTTGTTAGAGATCAATTACAGTACGAAGTAATCCACATGTACAAGTGCATTACTACAACTATATTGCTCTCCCTCACTGTTGAAAACAAAGCAGAAGCAACTGGTCACGGAGAGTTAAGTTAAACACGACCTCACAATTTATTCAATATCTCAAAGAATAAATTTGGCCATAGTAGTAATTTTTCAGCTACGTATGCATACGCAGCAACAGTAGTAACTCATCAAATGTTAGTTGTCAATTTTACTTATAAGTGCAGAAAATTATTACGATATTTTAAATAAATTATGTTCATTGTGATACTTTACAGTGGCTGTACAGAGAGCCCATGCTGGTCTGACGTTGGTATTTTAGACAAAGAGACTCGTGTCGTCAGAACTACAGGGTCAGGCAAAATGATCTGACACATTTATCACCAGCTTGGTCGACTGGTGAGCGAATCTGCTTGCGAGCGGAAAGACCCGGGTTCGAATCCCGCTGCCGACATGGTTGACGCGGCTAGAAATACGGCATAGGACTTGGGTATACAAGCGAATAATTATCGAAGTAATTATCCGACCCACGAATGGGCCACAAGGTTCGTTCCTATAGCCTAATTCTATTCTATTCTATTCTATTTAACCTACAAATTTAACCTACAAATGTGTCAGATCATTTTTCCTGAACCTGTACATTGTTGGCACACCATCATACTGTTGGAACGTTCATACAGCTTCTTGTAAGCTATACGGACACACTGGTATGGTACTCAAATTATAGCAATGTGAAGGGTCATAATAATCAAATTAAAAGCTGTGAAACTACAACGATTGAAATAATTACCATTCTGAACGGAACAATACTTCTCGTAATTAAATTAAAATGACCATGATCCTAATCATATTAATAACAATCATGACGGTGTTATTGACAATAATGATCATAATCAAAGATATGCAGAAACTGGGGAAGTTGAAGACTATATCTGTCCGGCGTTGCCAAGCTGGTACAGTGTTCACCACAGCAGGACAACGACTTGTCGCTGCAGTTCCTGATCTGCTGTACGCATTTCTGCGACAAAACAAATGTAGGAACCCAGGTCTTGTCGACTCTTCAATTTTAAGTCTTTCGCTTAGTAAGGCACTTTTTAGTTTTTAGAAGTCCTCGAAGACGATCGAATTATAATTTTGTGACATGCATAACCATGCATTTTACTGGTCGAATTATATATCAAGGGATTTTTGTGGAAGGTAGATCCCCATCAACTACTGGGTATGCAGTGTTTCTCCAAAATTTTGGGGCTATTGACTCTTTTTAACGCAAATTATGCACGTTTTATTATGAATTCACAAACGTATCACTTTCTATACTGGTGATCATAGATACAAAAGTATTTAATTTCTTACTCTGTGCTACCGTAGTTAGAAATAAAGCGATTTATGGTTTTCAATGGACTGCTGCTACCAATGCACGTATGGTAATAAACGACTATGCCTCTCATAAACACATAGCTCTATATTTACATCATTTTATGGAATTGCAGTTTGACTGTTTATGCATCACCAACGTTTGGCAATATTGAAGTAATCTTTCCGTCTTTCACTCAGGCACTGAAAATTATGGGTCTTGCTGCTGAGCATAAATTTTCCAACCAATTCATGAAACGTCAGAGAAAAAATGATAACTTCTAATACTTCAATTCCCTGAAGCGTGCTCATTTGGAAGCTGAATTTGAGTTTGATAAATTCGCAAAATATAAATCAAGAACTGGAGCATTAGATGCGGCGACCACCCAAAAATGTTCTCAATGAAAGATTCGAATGAGGCCCTCGACACCAAATCAGCCTTTGAAGTCACAGCGGAAGAGGCCAGCAGACTGATTTCCTAACAAATAGGTCATCACCATTTCTGTTTCTAGATCAATCGCTTTTAGGGTGCAAAATAACTTGATAAATATTTTCAGCCAATTTACGAGCGCCAAGCTTACACAAGACAGATCATTAGAGGGCGGATGTGTGGCTGGAAATAACAACCAGAAATTTATGAGCCGAGGATAAATATGCATGGAACATTCGAGACTAATTGCTACTGTAATAAAACTTTTAGATGCCCTAATTTTAATATATTTAAATGCTACGCAGCGAGTATCTAATTAGCTCATGCTGTATTTTTGAGTGCCTCCATTTTTCTTCATTCAACATGAATTTCACGAGTAAGTTAGTGTAGAAAACATATACACAACTAGAATTCGCTATTATCATGAAGTTGCCATGAGATAATGAATATCTTTCTCTGAGGGGCAATTTTAGAAAGAAGGCTTTTTGTTTGTTGATATATGACTTGATTTTTCAGTTGCTCAAAATAGTTTACAATGCTGCAATTGCTCTTCAATCGCAGGTTGTGTGTTATTTCTAATTTGAAACCAACGTTGTTGACTCGTCTTAGATTATTTGTAATTTTTTTCCATGATAATGCAGTAGCTAATTTTAAATTTTACACTAAATAATCAGAACACCGCACGATGCAGTTCAAATATTTAAATTGCGAGAAAAATTAACGGAGAATCCCATTTAATTTACCCTGCAATAAAAATTGCAATGAGAGCTTTTAAAACGACATTGAATACCACAGCAGTCTCAACATGACAGCGACTGGCTCGTCAAATACTCCAGCACATGCAAAATACTTGAAATGGCTCGCAAATAATGCAGTCCAATAAATTTGTGAGCATTCCAGTCCCTTTTCTTAGAATTAAATGCTAACTGCCGGGCTGTTTAATTGCAGACTTTCCCACAGCATCTGCGCGTCTACGAAATTCTAATTCATTTACAACAAAAATATCCCGCAAGTTTTGGTCTCAAAATACTTCTTATTTGTCCTCTGGTTGGTGTAGAAACAGACTCGTTGGCTTAAATAGTTTTCATGAACAGGTAGTTAATTCATAAGCATTTCAAAAGTGCTAAATGTACGTCAGACTGGTATAAGTCGTGATACTTAACATTTCCGTAGGCTCAAAGCCATAGAGAACATTCACCAAAATATGTATCGACTGAAGCAGCCGCAAGAAAAGGCTCACATTCTCAGAATGACGAGACTTGATGATACTATCGTTAGCATCGATTAGATGATCTACTCGTAACTAATTTCAGAATGTTATTTTTGAAAGCTATATTCGATATTTCTCACCGCAACAGATGTCCGAGTAACGTAAGCAGCAATTTTTTTTCTGCGATCTCACGTAATGGTTGCCAATGAAGACTTTAGGATGAACTGAGACCAGGCGATCGTCGGCTATTTATGTATGTGCTCTTGGTATTGGGCATCGCTTAAAAACGATACAAATTGCGTAAATCATTTTTATGGCTCCAATATTGATATAATAATGGTCATCGGTTCAAAATGATACACGGCGACTGTGAAGCGAATCGTGTTTTTGACTTTGATGTAGGCATAAAAGGAGAAGTTCGATTACTTAATGAAATTTTCACAAGTTTGACATTTCTATAGCGTTTATATGTATGAAAAAATTGAAGTAGGTTGTAGCTTGGTAAGTGTCATCACAGAAGAAATAGTTTTTAACTTCATTGTACATGTATCATAAGAACCGTTTTCTATACATGCAAGCCCAATAAATGAGTTCCTGCTGAACAGTTTATTGCTTTATTTTGGGAGAAATCATTCTAAATTTTTTAAGATTTATTCAAACACAAGACCCATGTATCATGAAAAAACAGCTAGTGGATTCTACTGTTATCATCCGAATGATATGTATGATGTTTGAAATTTGTAAAGAATACCGTAAATCTGTCCAGGATTTTGTATTGTTCAAATAAAGCTGTTAAATATTATGGTCAATTTACACGGGAACGAAAAATACGAATTTTCACGTCTCTATCGTCTAACACCAGTTCCCCAGGTGTGTAATAGACCAATTTCACTCGAGCAAGGCCCTAAAGTGCAAAAAGATAACTCTTCTGCAGCTTGTACCTTGAGCTACGACGCATACGTGTCAAGGATAAGCTCTAAGGTCATAATTTAATTTCAACACTTTTTACGTGTATCCTTGGAGATCTTTATGTACGACTCACGTTAGAGAGATAGCGGTAACGTACATACAAATACTGTAGCTTCTTCAATAGTAGGGTACAAAGAAACATATTAGTGATCGGTGTTTGTAGAAGCGTACATTTATTACAGATACGATGAACCGAACGTACGACAAACCGGTCGTAGCTAAAATGCAAATTAACCGTAATGTTGGTATACCTAAAAAAATTTCATCGAGTCGTACGGTAGTCCAGGGAAATTCCAATTAATTCAGTAAAGAATTTAGATTGGATTCAGTTTGAAAGAAAGGCAAGGGACTGTCCCAGATGAGCCGCTGACGAAAATTCAAGTCTCTTAAGAGAAAACAGGAAGCTCGTCATCGACATATTTAAGCTGACCATGGTTCACAAATTCAGCGATTATGACGAGATATTAAAAACTACTTTTTAGTTTTGAAGAAACGTGCCTTCTTAGGGAATAAATTTTAAGTAGTGAATATACCAGCATGAAGAGAAGCAGTCATAAACTCCTGTGAATATTTCAAAAAGTTCTGCATCCACACCGGCATAGTATAAAATCACATAACTATTTACTACCTGAACTTGAGACGGTTTTTGTGTTGTCATATTAAATTTATCTTAATAAAAAGCAGGCAAATGAGTGTCTTTTGAAAAGTTTTCATTTGATGGGGCAAATTTTAAAGCGTGAGGAAACAATGGTCAATTTTTTATCAGCGAGCAGAATATCAGAACCAAAATGAGTGAAGTGTTCTAAAGGTAGCGGAAATAATTGTTTTATGATAAAAAATAAAAATTGGTGCCGAAAGAAAAAAATGGTAGTGGAGAGCGATCTCATTATAAATTTACGAATCCGGAAGTTGGTGTAAAAACAGTATGATGTGAAAACTTTAAATTTTATTTTATACTTTGGCTCATTAACAAATGCGACCGTTACAATTTATTTTAAAATTATATACACTGGGTATAAAATAATATAATCTTAGGCTGTCATTCTATGAGAGAAGCATACCACCTTCAGAAGCAACATATTCAGTTTTCTTTTTTCTTTTTTGGGTTCGTGTTTTATTCACAAGACCTCAGTCATGTTATGTAGATTTCATGGTTGGGTCGCTCAACCGCCACGAGTGATCGAACTCTGCCCTCAAGTGAACGCCTGCTCAGCCAGTACACGTCGTCTTTAAACATTAGAAAGCATCAAAATTACTGTCTATCAGAAGGTATATAGACCAAAAAAATTCTACTGTATAAAGCTTCTTAAAAAATCATGCTGTTAATAGATGATTGAGTTTAACTTGATGCTGAATTTCTACCACGAGAAAAAGCTGGACGCAGACTTAAGCCACATTGATACACAAAAGCATCAAATAACAATGCTTGTAAAAAAGTAAATATAACAAATAAATGACGACTAGTGAATGATAAATTTTTTGGTCGATGCATGAAATTAGAATGAACAAGCAAAATATTGAAGAAAAACATGGGTACAAGAGAGGTGGCCTAACAGAACAGGTATCACCAGCTTGGTCGACTGGATCACTAGCTTGGTCGACTGGTGAGTGAATCTGCTTGCGAGCGGAAAGACCCGGGTTCGAATCCCGCTGCCGACATGGTTGACGCGGCTAGAAATACGGCATGGGACTTGGGTAAACAACCGAATAATTATTGAAGTAATTATCCGACTTAAGAATGGGCCAGAAGGTTCGTTCCTATAGCCTCATTCTATTCTATTCTAGGTACACGGAGCTGCATTCTGGATAGTGTGATTAGCTTTTCCGTTCACTAGAATTTATCACTGACTCCTGATATTGCAGCGTTCATCCATTGATGTATTGTTTATCATAATTTTGAGGCAGTTGCAGTTTTTAATTGAAATTATAACTAAAAAATTATGAATCATCAACAATTCAGTCCATAAGTTCAATATTTCTTTGCACAACAATTTATTTCATAAAATTGGCTAAAACCCAAGTGTTTACATTAATTTATGTAAGTCGGGTTGCAAGACCTATTGACAGAAAAATTTTTTTCATTATACAATAATGAAAGTTCCATTTGATCACTACGTCCGGTTGAAACAGTAAATCATAGCTAGAAATTTATTTCTGCTCGCTCGGTAGCTCTAAGAATACATTCTTTGCAGTACGTCTCATTCTCAAGCTAATTTAAAACATTTTATTAATAAAGTAGAGTTTTCTATTCTGCAAACCTATTCTGATGTGTAAAATTAAGTGATTCATTATTTTATATATGACCTAAAATCTTTTTCATTTGACTTCAGCAGCTCTTAACTTGAATTCCTACGACATACTCGTAGTTTCTCACTGTCTAAGTGTTCGAAAATATTCCTAGTACAAGTGTAGTGAAAATAAAATTTAATTCCACGCCAATTTCTCTCACTTCCAGACAGCTCACCAAGACAGATTATTTACTTAAAATTGCAGAGGCACAAGGAATTAATTTTTTCCCATTTATGTGATTTTAGAAGCTTTGCGAGCGCAAGAACTTCGCCGGAAAAAGAACTTGAAACCGTACTCTTCTTCAGTTATAGTAAACGAGAGAGCACAGAAAACGAGTGTCCAGTCGAGTATATAATCCAAATTTCATGAGTTTCTGCGTGGCTATTCATTTGGAGCACTGCAGCGGCGTTGTCCAATAATTTCTCACGCAAAATAATTCTGCAAGCGAGTTAATGTTGGCGTGCGAACGGAGCTGCTCCCCAACAACTTGACTCTAGCGGGAATAAATGAACTTATAAGAGAAGAAGTTACGGCCAGAGCTTCGTCTCAAATTAGGAGGAACAGGGCTCGAATACTGGGAACTCAGAGAGATTTAGACAAAAATTTGAATCAGCAAGTGGGAAATCTTCTGGAAGCTATTGGTGGAAGCGATGGTGTAAATTCTCTGCGAAAGCACGATAAGATTCTGGCGTTGGATTTGTTTGTGTGCTTGATTTCGCTTCAGACATGAAAATTCAGGCATTAGTGAAATGGTCGAATCTTAAAGGGTGAAAAGTTTTTCTGTTTTTATGTAATGTGTGTCTGTGTAGATGAGCGAATGTTTCTTCACACGTTTTCTAGGACCGATCTGCAGCCCAGTGCTGACAGTGAAATCTATTATCAATTTGATAGAATTTGTATTTTTCCGTCTTCCTTTCAGTATCACACATGGCTTATTTTGAAAGTAGCCTCCCAAACAAACAATTTTACTAAAGTTTTGGTATAAATGTATCGTCTCAATTAACTGATGCTAATAACAGTTGTCACGCGTCAAAATATTTAATGAACACATTTGTTATACTCGAGTTCAACCCTTGATATGCATGTTAAATCATACAAATTAAATAGGAGACCGAGTTTTTGCATTTTGTCTTTCAAAGAGCTTATCTCTGGGAGTTTTTTTGCGCCTTAAACCTTTCAGAAGAGTTCATCATGCCATAGTTCCTGAAATACTAATAAACATTTAACGAAGTCCCACAATTCACGAGGGTAAAACTTTAGTGAGCTCTACTTTTGAGAGTCTAAA
>VCRD01000307.1:303536-330596 GCA_006783055.1 Trinorchestia longiramus
GATTATTTATTTGAGCCCACCGAACAAGCCATATTTATTCTTGACGCTGTTGAAACATGTTACCAATTTACTTCCATAAAAATGACCTATTTTGTACGGGTGAGTTTATCCCCTGGACCCGCTATATTTACGCATATTTTGCACACATTCATTGCAAAAGTATAATGTTATACTAGAAAGTTTTCTGTGCAAACTTTTTGTGAAGCATTTTAATTTGATGCATGTATAACATATTAGCATAGTAGTATTTTGAAGGGTCAGGGGCAAATTGCTATGTTTACTTTTTGTTTTAGTGAGTTACGCAAACACAGAACCAGCTCCCGCCTTCATTGAATTATCAATACTGCTTAATAAAATTTGACCTTATTCAGATTCAATTTCACACTGAATTTACCGCTACCTAAATATTATCATTGCTCTATGAAGCTTGATTACATGGAACACGAAATGCATGTTGTATTCAGTGCCAAGCAAATACTAGCGTTTTCCCATCAACTTTGAAATTATTTTACTATTAATTCTTTGAATCTGCTAAATTCTGGTTACGTTGTGCTCAAGAGACGTCAATACACAATAATATATAATTAATACAAAATGATTTCATCTTAATCTACTTCATTTAGAAACAAGGGAAAGAAATATTGCATTTATTTCTCGCTTTTGTAACTTACCAGTTAATCAGTCGTCACAGAGGAATAACAGTGCTTCAGTTACTTGTATTTTGAAGCGAAAAAGCTCGTTGGCCAGCCAGTGTGATCTTTCAATTAACTCATCCACCCCATGTTCACACACACACACACACACCACATGTTCACACACACACCCCATGTTCACACACCCACCACATGTTCCCACACCCACCCCATGTTCACACACCTACCACATGTTCACACACCCAACACATGTTCACACACCCACCCCATGTTCACACACCCACCCTATGTTCACACACCCATCACATGTTCACACACCCACCACACGCATATGCAGACCTATTCACACGCTTTTACCTACACGCACACACTTTACCTACATATATCTCTACACACCTACCAACTCACGCTCAACCGTACACGCACGTTTAAACAGAATAACGTAATTTCAGTTACTCAGTCTGGTTTTGCTTGTAAGTTAATTTCTGCTTCGGTCAGGGAATTTAGACATTTATCAAATGCAGGAATAATTAAATGATGCGTGAATTTTGAGGTAATATCAGATTTTACATAAATTTATTTTAGAAGAGTTGCGTGAACAGCATGAAGAGATTTACATGAAGATGAACTAACAGCTCACAACAGCTAAAACGCAGTAATAATTAAAAAATATACCATGCATTGCTACACAGGGTAATGAATGTCAAAAATTTAAAGCAGGATTAGAATAGTAAAGACTTTAAAATATAATTCCACCTCACTACAAGTCTGCATTTTGATATTTTGGCGTGAACGTTAAGGCATCGCACTGGCTTGGTACTGTACATTTCGTGAACAAATAAAACTTTTTTTCTCCTACTGAGCACAAATGTTAACGCATAAATGCATTGCCGCAGTGTTGGACCGCAAACATTGCTCTCCCCTCATATAAACGAGTGAAAGAAATTTCAGTGTTCACGGAGACACATCTTGTGTCAGAGTACTGCCACCAGAGTTACTGTCAGCGGAACTAAATCCATAACCCGGACTGGGAATGTCAGAGCACATCAAACGTAGTTGACAGGATTGCGGATTTGAGCACCTGCATCAGCGAGCTCGTATCCTAGATATTCAATTTCCTGACAGCTGTGCCATGAAACTGATTTGACGTATACGATCTGATACGAGTACTTTGGCAGGTCATGTTTTGAACTACAAGTAGTACTGATCCTTGAGTGGTTTGCCTGAAACCTTGATTGAAATTATGGCGATCACTCAGGCCAATATTCATTAATTGTCAATACTATTATTATTGAGTAATTTCAATAGCATCATAACGACTGATTATAATAACCCATACCTATGAGCATTCAGGCAGTGGACAATGCTTGAATATGAACATTAATATTAATTTGGTTAGGTGAAAGTTTTATGAACGCTTAAGTAAAAAAATCGTTAGTGAAGGAATTGGATTTCATCTACAGAAGTTAAATGTAAAATGACATGCATTTAGGTTGTTTGGTAGTTAGAAAACCGATTGTGACAAAAAACATTTTTATTTTAGATGAGTTGATTTTTGATGAATTCTTAGAAGGATGATAAACTTTCAGAATTTTTTTCTAAAATTTATGTTCATGTATGAAATATGAATAGCCTGAACTTTTAATGCAAAAACAACTGCTTTGAACGAGAAACATTTTCCAATTTTAGTTCAGTGCTTTGCTGCATTGTGGGGAAAAATGTTTCAACATTCTTCAGTTGTTCGAAGTTCAACTGAGACGAGGGCAAAAAACATTTATTTTATTTCCAGGATTGAAGAGACTCGTAGAAGTTAAAGACTACACACACAACTGAAACGTTCTATGTAACTGGTGGGGAAAAATTCACTTCACACTTTTAAATACTATTACAACAAAACCTAATAGAGACAAAAAAAAGATTATATCTCAAATGAAAGAGGAAATCATGAAGTTTTATTTCTAATCTAGTATACCGAGTAAAGGTTTATATTGTTACTCATAAACTTTTCACTAATATCAATAACTCCAAAATGACAAAATATGTATAGCAGAGAACAGCGAGCAAGAATAAGATCAATTAGGAAACATTCCAATGAACTAGGAATTTCTCGAAGAAATTCCTAGTTCACTGGAACATTTTTAGTCGATGCTTGTGGCTTTTGTTGAATTCTGTTTGAAACACGCTGCATTGCATATGCATTTCGTATTGCTCTCGGTCTACCAGAGCGTTCCTTATCAGCTGCTGATCCGGATTCTCTAAATCTTGAAAAAAATCATTGCAATAATGCAATGACTGGAAGGACTTGTTCGTTGATTAAATATTATCATGAAGTCCCTCTGCACTGCAACTAAAGATCTGTTATGTGTGAAATAACTTTCCACTATTCTTGCTCGTTGTTCTACGCTATCTTTTACCATTTTGAGGTTATTGATAATAGGGGAAAGTGTACATATGAGTAACAATATTAACCTTAAATCGGTATACTGAATACAAAATAGAATTCCACGATTTCTTCTTTCATTTGATATGAAATCCTCTTTTTTGCTTTTATTAGTTTTTGTTGTAATAGTATTTGAAAGTTTAAAGCGAGTTTTGCCCCACCCGTTGCTAGAAATAAACTTCTGCAAAAGATTACAGAAATACTGTAGGTTCACAAACACAAAAAATTGTACGTACATTAGTTTCCGCTAAAACGCACGTAGCATGTCGAAACACTCAAACGTTTTGGTCAAGAAATGTTTCTTTCAGAATATTTTTACAGAATTTGTCGAGCTTGGTGAACTGCGACTACGTACAAAGTTCAGCGAGTTGCAATAATGGCATAAATTTGCACACATCACGCAAAAAAGTTTAAGATACAGACCGACCAACGTTTATTTTTCGGTTCCTTTTAAACCTTTGCTGATTTAGTTGCGCCATACTCATGTAGGAAATAAAATGAAGAGACTTTTTTTACATTTATGAATAATTTTTATAGAGAATAGCGCTCATAAATTTGCAAGTGACTGCTGTTTAGCATCTGAAGAACGGAGATACGCTTTGTTATCCTCGTTTCTCGCATGAGAATGGGATGGAGTTTTATGAAGTGCTACCTACAAGTCATGTGATGGAATAAAATTTTATTTTATTAAAATTAACTAAACACCATAAATTCAGAACTTATAAAACATATTGAAATGTTAAGAGTTTCATTACATTCTCAATGAAAAATCCATTTGACTTATTTTTCATAATAAAATCACACTATCAAATTTAAAAAATTTTGAAACCCACTTTAATTTTGGGACAAAAACAGGCAAGATTGTGCTACAAAAATATCATAGTTCACTTGTAAGTCACCAGCTTGTGAAGAGTGTAAGTCTGTACAAGCAAATTATAAGACTTGCAATCAGAAGACGAGCTAACGTTAAAAGTAGCGTTCACAGGAATCAAAATTAGAATTCAGAATGTGAGTTGTTACTAATGTCATTGACTGAGTTTTGCACGACAATGATGAGAAACGCACCAAGCCTGAAATGCTCAACAAGATTTTAGATGCAGAACCTTTCATTTGCATGTCAAATTCTTCAACGCAGTTATTTCTGCGCTATTCTTGAATACAGAGAGAGTCTGTCGTCTATATCGTTAGAGATAGATTATTCCAATTTGAACATAGTGAATGATTTGAAAAAAATATCACAGCAATCCCATTACTTTAAAATGCACGAAATAATTATGATGTTATGTATATTGTAAAATCATCATTATATTAGAATTAGAAGGATGATTTTCGCGTAGTTTTAAAATACTCGGTTAAATAACGATCATCAAATATAATTTTTCAAGCACAAAGCCCCTGAAATTACAAAAACAAATTATCCCAGCATTGCCTGGCTTCAGCGGTACACGAAATACTGTAGATGAGACCGTCAGTTGTGTCTGCACACAAAGGCCTAATTCGGAAGAAATTAATCAGAGATATATGAGAGTTAAAGTCTTGTTGCAGTTTAAAGAGAAATACTATTCCCTATCTCCAGCATCCCCGTCCGTGGATGCTATGTGAGACTTGGGTAGGAGACTAAGAATGAACCAAACGCTCGTTCTTGTTGCCTTATTCTACTCTTATAATGAATATCTTACTGTAAGTGTAAGGGACTGGCTTCCCACTCACCGTCTCAGCCCCGAGCTGAACATGTACCTCTCTCAGTTTTTTTTATCATATATTAAATTTCCGATATAAATTTCCTACATGGTGCAATTATTTTGTATGTGTAGGAGTAATGGAATATTGTCCAAGTTACTGAAAATGATATTGGATAAGAAACTTTCGACGTAGCTGTAAATTATTATAAATCACGAACCATTTTTTCAGCACAACCAAACTACACATAAAATAGGAATTCGCTTTACAATGAGGACCTCACAATAATATTTTTCCTTCATGCCAGTAACAAAGCAATCTATAATTGCAACAACATGATGACAACAGCCTACCCATAATAATATATAATAAAATTAATAAGAAATTGTTTCACATATCGAACAGACAAACAATAAATCACAAACTGACCTTGCAATCTCGATCTTGTTTCTGGCTATTTCAGACGATAATAAAAAATAAAAACATCTCATTAGATGGTAAACTTTATTGTACCACCTCACGATCACTAAAAGCAACTTGAAAGTATTGAGCTTTTGATTAAAAGGTAACAAAAGACTAATGAATCACTCTGATGCTTTGTCTAAAATGCTCGACTTTTTCCCATTTGTCACAGAGAACAACACTAATCATAAAAACTCCCACTGCTCACAACTCGATACTGTTGAATCGTAGAGGGAAATCAGTAAATTATCGCTTCAAATGACACGAGTTATTGAGTCAAGGGATGTTACTTTTTCTAATGAGACAGATTACTCGATCTTTTCAAGAGAAGGCTGTATTATGCTCGTATATCATGTGATGATAAGAAAAGGTCATATGAACATGCTGTAAATTAGGACTAACTTTACAAGAAATGAAAGGTATTGTTTTTGAATAAGAGAGTATTATTACCATCACTAAAATAAAAAAGGACAAGTTATCTGAACAGACATTTAAAGTGTTGCCTGAAATAATTAATTTTAAACGTCAACAAAAAATCTAACCAATGAATTCAAAAAGTTACCTTTTAATAATTATGTTTTAATTCAGCAGGAATCAAGAAGAAGTAGAATTAAATTTGTAAATCGAGAAGTTCTAAAGCACAAATTTTTTTAATCTTTTCATTAGTGGCAGAGGCAGCGCTGACACAAAAGCCCGTGTCTACAGTATTTTTTCAGTTTTAAAATAACAAAGAGAGCTACTGACGAGCTTAAAATAGAGGAGCAGTTGAAAAGCCTATACATTCTTTAGAACATGATTTCAAATTATCAACATCATTAGCATTAGAATTAGCATTAACAATTACAATAGCATTAACAATAGCCTGAGTATTATGAATGATGAGAGTGAATTTCTTCAAACAATGCAAATATTGCAGCAGATGTTAAACATATAACGAATGACATTTTGTGAATAGAAATGCAGCAAAATCCGTCAAATATAACCCCACTTGAACAGTCTAATTTGATCATAATTAGCAGTTGGACATTGTATCCAAATTTTTGAGCAGTGACGTTTTCTATTAATTCATATAGAAAAAAAGTGTTAAGGGTAATAATATGCACATATATGAACAAAATATCAACAAAAATTCGATAAAAATTCTATTTAGTTGATTTATTGTAATAGTGAACAAACGAAATGGGGTCAAAATCTGCCGTGTTGTGAAATACACGGAAGTAAGCCTGTGATATTTTTGTGAAATATGTGTGTTACTAAAATGGGCAAAACATAATTAGTGTTTAAATTTTTTTATTGATTCCCATTTATCTTCCAACATGAAAAAAACGTTGGTCATACTTTCCAAACACTAATTATTTGGCACTGATAGCGTTCGATTTTAGATCCGCAGAATTTTTCATATAAAATCACTGGTCCTATACTCGTATATCGATAGTTACTATGTTTAATAGTCGACTGTATTATGTGAACATAAGTTAACTTCGATATACTGTAGTACGTTGTGGCAATTTTTTCACTAAAAATAAAATATGATGTTTAGCGTTTTAAATTATTACTAGTAATAACGATGACTTTACTAATTCATATACTTCCAGTAGCTGCAAACAGAAGGAGTGCATACTTTACAATTTTCATTAAAGAACACTTTTGAGATTCCAGTAATTTCAACCCTGGACCACTGAACATGGTCATAGACGTCACTAGCCTCGGGCAAACTAAACTCATGTTCAGTGTTCCAGGGTTAAAGTTGACGTGATGTGGCATCTATTTTCCATCAGTAACAGTTAATTTTAACTGACGACGCAGCGTTCCAACCAGGTGTCATGGGTCCGACGTCACGACTGGCACATTTTGACGTCGGGGTTGCAGACGTACACAAAGGAGCAACGTTTCTCTGTCCACCACCCCAACGACAGCAACCGGTGGACGTTGGTTATCAAATATGTGCGTCCGTCCGATGCAGGGACGTACGAGTGTCAGGTGAATCGAGTGACATTTCAAATACTAAATACGTATAACTGTTGTTCATTGCTGTCATTATTGTATTATACAACAAGCATCGTCATGATTATTATATTATGCATTACATATATTACTATCATTATTACAACACGCATTGCATGTGTAACCATCATTATTATATTTAGAATTAAACCACTGTTTTTGATGACCTCATTGATACTCAAGTAACGTGTAGTTCGTGCAGTACTAAAACACTGTCACCTAAACACAAGAGCACGGCAGTGTTGGCTCGTCGGTGGGTAGCAAGGAAGGCTTTTTGATTAACACTGTGTGCTGTGAGGCGACACGCCGTGACTGCAGAACAATAACGAACTTTTTTAGAATTTTGTAACTCAAGACCGCGCTGAAACTGCAAATTACAAACAAACACGCGACTTTTTTCTATGCGTCGAGTCGCAAGATGCATTTGTGCGAGATGCAGCCTAGTAACTGAAGGCTTCAATTCTTGTTTGAATGCTTATTCTGTCAACGTTATTGAGGTCTCTCATGGTGCATTCGTACGTCTGATGCATGAAACAAACAAATCAAACTTCACTTAGTTGTTATACACGAATCGTTAAATGCATTGCCAACAATAAAAGCCCAATGAATACCTTTATATTCACTACATAGAAATATACAAGCTTAGAAAATTGTACTACTATAAATAATAATTTTGTGATCTTGTTCCTTAATGTAGTAATTGAAAAGTGTCATCAGTGTTTGAGATACATGAGTCTAGCATATTGGGTATTTTATACATTAACTTCACTTGAGTTAAATTGTTCTTTAATTCGATTGTTTTCTACATCTAAAGCTTGCCATTAGTGAAACGTTATACTGGCATCAAAAATCCCAAAATTCAAAGCTTTTGAATTATCTGAAATGAAAATCTGTAAGCTCCACTCTATAACTAAATCATAGTAATAACTTGTCAGGTAATACAGAAAGCGTATCGTAGCGAACAGAGCAGCCAGACCCAGAAAATTCAAATGGAAATTGTATTTCAATGTATTATTTTTTCATGTAGCAGAGATGGGTCGCCACTGGATCGTTAGTGTCGACACAAGCATCTCTTCTTGTCGTTCTTCGTAGCGCTTGCATTGTCCAGCACAGAATGAATGTCTTGTACCTGACAAAATTTGGTGCTTTATAGTTCCACGAGAGTAGAGCTGGACGAAAACGAACAAATGAGTGCACATAGAAAAGACTGAACTGGGCATTCCCATTTCTTGTCATCAATTTGAGCGTTCAAAAAGTTTAGTTTGAATAATTTATATAGTGGAGCACATGTTACTTCTATGGGCGACAGTGCTGAAAATACTTCATTTCAGCAACATTAACTGTCAGAAAAAAAAATTCTTTGGAAGCAGCCTTTTTTTGCGAGGGTTGTATACGAGGTGATCATTCCATAAATGCATTCACGCAGCTTTTCTGAAACAATTTTATTACAACCTTTTCTTATGACAAATCTAAAAACTTCATTTCCTGAACTCAGCAATCTAGTCTACATTTGTTCATTTGGCATAACATAATCTTCATACAATCAAAGAAACAAACACAGAGACGTTTATATCGAATGAACATTAAATCTGACAGTTTTCAGAAGATGGAAGTGGAAAATTAATTCTGAAAGATGACCTAATACATTATACTCTCATAGTCAACTAAATTGTATAATAAGAACATGATTTACATTTTCAGTAATTAAAAAAGGTAATTCAATTACATATTTAAATAATTTTGATGATCATTCGGCTCTAGGAAATAGAAGACGGGGACAGAATCTAAGTTTCTGAGTGCATGACACAAGGCGAATTTGCTACAATTAATTCATCATGTAATATTTTGAGCCTTAGGGAGAATATAAAAGCAATGGTAAAGAAAAAATAGATCGACGAAGTGAAAGATTCATATTTTAAAACCAGAACGGTAGACTTATCTTCAAAAATGATTCAAGTTCATGGATAATAATTTTAAATTTTGTCCATTTAATAAAAGATATTCATTGCCCGTTCAGAAGCATCGGCTTATTTGAAAAATGTGTAAAATTTGTAATTTAGAATAATATTATAAGTTTTAAGGCAATCAATGGTAAATCAGAAGATGAATCTACAACACAGAAGACAAAGCAGAAAAAATACAACGGCCTGGAATGCAAATTAGTCCTTCTTAATTTTGTTTAGGAACTTGATTACTTAATTAGAAACTTTGTGACAAATGGTACCTTCAAATTTCATTCCCCATGTTCATGTTCTTTTTGTTTATTTCCGTACATGTTCCTTATTATGATTCAACAACCACCAACTTTTCTATGTGCATAAATCAAACCGACCGATAAATTTCATTGATGGTGCAAATCAAAAATTAATTATTTATGGATGCTTTCACTGTGTTGATTTGAATTTCAGGCTTCAAGAGAACACCCAATATTTATCACTAGTGTACCCGTGACATCAAAACTGATGGCAAATACTGTAATATGCAATACCCCGCCGAACTCGGTATCCACGATTCGGACTCGAGTATATAAGGTTCTGGATCTCTTTAATTTTTTTGAAAGTGACGTATTATAGTGCACTTGTACAGCGAAAATCAGTGTATTAATTTACCAGTGAACTGAAACCAAGACCGCCAGTGCTAATTTCTTCCTATCTATTCTGAAGAGCCTGAGACGAAACATATAAA
Source organism: Trinorchestia longiramus (assembly GCA_006783055.1). Taxonomy (NCBI): domain Eukaryota; kingdom Metazoa; phylum Arthropoda; class Malacostraca; order Amphipoda; family Talitridae; genus Trinorchestia; species Trinorchestia longiramus. The sequence continues at coordinate 313,461 of VCRD01000307.1, forward strand.
TAAATATATAAATAAATATATAAACACACGACGGTCATTCTTAGTATTGGATTGGTACACCAGATACTCATTTAAATGCTGGCTTTAATATTCATAGAATGATGAAAGTTCTCGATTTCAAATTAGTTTATCTTGCTCCATGAAACTCGACACGACATCTGACGTAGTCGCACGGCGTAAAATCATAACTACAGCCATAAAGAACTTGGACGATTTTTGAATTTAAAATAAATTTCAATTTCTGGTAACAAGTTTATCCACATTTAACCTGTTAGTTCAGAAAAAGACCGACACATACATATATTATACATTCCTGGTTCATTGAAATACTAACAAAATTATTCTTAAGAATGAAGATTATTTTAATCTAAACCTTGTGTTTATCAATCTGAACTACGATATTCGAGTGACGGTAAAAATGAGCGAATGTTCAGACGACAAGAAAAAAGAAGTGGATAGACGTCGACGAGTGAATTTCCATCAAAGCAAAAACAGCTAAATTAAGACAAACACATTTCAGGCTCCTGAAGCTGGAATGTAGCAGTATAGCTTCTTTACTAACGTTAAGTAATTGACATCGGTGAATGTTGTGCATAGCAAAATTGAAAATGATGAAATGATGTCGCATGGTCGCTATCGATCATGTGTCACAATTTTCCATAAACATTTTACGGAAATCATGCACTACCAAACGAACTTCTCCTAAAAACAATGAATTAACCATAAGCTACGCCCGTGAGAACTTTGTCAAGCAATTCATTATATAAACATGTATTCTATCCCGTTAGTCAAATAGTGTATTTATTTTACGATCTTCAATGTTAGATTTTAGGAGAATAAGATAATCATTCAGCAGGAAATACTGTTATCAAATGATTTCTCCTACATCAATGAATCATGAGGAAGCGACAAAAAATATTTTAATGATAGTTACTCGCATTCCGTAGAACATGGTACATCAGTACGGTAATCATTTTCATACAAGGGAGCAAGATGCACATAGTCAAAAGAAATGATGGCACTATCATGGATGACTTTGCATTAAAAAGAAAACATCAGCCAGTTCTTGCGATCTGAAGAGTTCATAATGAAAGCGAATAATGAAACACGAGCAGTGAAAAGTAGAGCCGTGCTAAAGTCTATAACTTCAGCCCACTATGGGCAATTATGATCAGAACATTCAAAGATGTTGTTAGCAGCTGACATCAGTGCCCTGAGAAACTTTGGCGGGTGACTCCTTCTAGTGCTTTTTTAAAGGTAATTCAGCATAATGGAAATAAGATCTACGATACACATTGCAGTACACATATTTTAACGGAACCCTATCCAAAGAAGTAATCCAACATGTCTTGAAGAGTATTTACGGAGCAACTTCGAGCCAGCGTAATATAATCTGCATCTCGTAATGTAAACGTGAACTTAGCTAATGAACGTTAAGTGCACATTCGTAATAAACTAATGAGTTCTGTTGAAAGTCCAGAAAAATGCCAGGAAACTGATTGCTGCCAGGATAGCTTTCATGATGCCCTTGAAGAGACGAATGAATGCACTCAACCATGTAATCTTGAAGTCACGAGTTTGGAACGAGGCAGAATGTGTTGAGTTTCTTATAAAGGCAAAGTTACCGTGAAACAACAATACTATTGGGAGACTGAACACATGGTTAGAGCACTGAAAGCTCCTTTGGGGTAAATGAATCCTTTGCTAGTAAATCAACAGGCTTCCTTGCTGAGCATGGTTGCTCAAAGTATGTTCTATAGCCCACCAAGGACTGTGATCAGACACCACGTCATTCCACATTAATTTTTAGGGGTATATGGGTAGTGTCCAGGGAAACAAGCCTTTTCTCCACTCGAGTGGAGAATAAAAACGAATCAAACAATTGAATTATCTCGTGTGATATTCGGTTGAAAAATACTTTGGAAAGTAAAACAAAGCAATTCATGTCAGGAGTGGAAGAAGGCAACATACAACTGTCGAAATGCCTGGGAAAGTTTAACTTAAAATACTGTAACTTCTACATGCACTATAACATTAATTGTAAAATTTTATTGTGAGTCAAGATTTAGTTCAGGTAGCATTACGTAACTTATGTTATTTATCAATCGGGTTTCCTAAGCATCTAATGTAAACAACTGCATTGAAAATGACAAATTTCAAGCACCCAAATCACGTTGTGATAATGATAGAGCACCATATGAGATGGTCACACTTTGAGGGCTCGATGCTTTCGTGGGTTGACTTATTAGTATCCTACGTTCATCAGCGACTAAATATGATACTATAGGAAAGGTAAAGTAGAGTCGTATTACATTTGATTGTAACATGAATGTCAAGTTTACTAAGCTAGTGCAGCGTTCAGTTTTCTCATGATAACCAATTAACAAGTTCTTGTGAACTCAGAGTTTAAATTTCATTCTTTAGTGTTTAATTTCTTAGTATCAATCTTGTTTTCGTTCATAATTAGAGTGAAGCATTATTTTGTTAATGTTCTCCGAATGGAAGTTTCCAGGATAGCAATGCACCACGCAAGACAGCTGGTGGGTGGGCATATTCTTTTACAAGTTGATATAAGATTCATAATTTTATTTCAACATGAAAAGAGACTTATACTGTCCCTCGTTCAGTCTCAAATACACTACATCGCACAGATTCTGAAGCATTTTCTTTGCACTAGTGCTTCGCATTTTTGAGAATTTCCTGCCTAAGTTTGACTTCTCCGATTGATTCTGGCCAGATTTCCGCCTAAGTTTGACTTCTCCGATTGATTCTGGCCAGATTTCCGCCTAAGTTTGACTTCTCCGATTGATTCTGGCCAGATTTCCGCCTAAGTTTGACTTCTCCGATTGATTCTGGCCAGATCGTAGGAGGCATGACAAGCATGTCTCAGCTGGTGCACCTTGCAGTCGTCACCCCCCGTGCTGTAATACCTGGCAACGGAGAGTACCACGTGGATGCTGGTTCTACGATCTCTTTGTCCTGCTACATCAAAGAGGTTGGACAAACTGAGAATACGATGCTTCACTCAATGAATAAATACGTTGAACTGTCGCTGGACCCTTTATCTTAGCCAGTTTTTTACCTGAATGCATAAATAACTAGAAAAAATCAGGGATAAAGAAGTATAACGAATACAGGAATTGGGGGAAAGCAGAAATTGCTCCAAAGATAGAAGCGAGTTTACTGGTATGTAAATTACCGGTCCATTTTAGATACTATGCTTCGAGTTATTAAAAAATGAAAATAAACTGAAAATACCTATCCATCGGATTTGAATAGTCAATTGTCATGGTCAATTCGCTATATTAAAATTCCTAAAAACTCAATGGGTCAACGACAGAGGAGGTGAAAACTTCCTGTACGAATTAACATTCCCGTCCTCTATGCGGCATGAACTTGTTTACGATGTATTCAAATGCAATAATGTATCTAGTCAGAGGATAACTCTTAAAGGTGAGAAATGCCTCTCATAATGTAAATGTAAACTTAGCTACTGAACGTTAAGTGCACATCCGTAATAGACTAACGAGTTCTGTTCTAAATACAGAAAAGTGCCAGTAAGCTGATTGTTGCCAGGTTACGCTACGGTGTGGGGGCATTAACACAATAATATGTAATACTTCGTACAAATAAAACTTAAATGTCTCATTATAACCCCAAATGTATAATCATCTTAGCAGCTTTACTATACCATCATAGTTACACTAGTATTTAGTGTGTTATCATCATTGGGCACAGAATATTTCACCTACGATTTTTATTAAATTTCACTCTAATTCCAGAAAGAAGGTAACTTAACCCTTTCAATCCTGTTGAGACATACGATGTCCCAACAGAGAGCAAAAGCCGGATCAAAAGGGTTAGAGCAACCCCTATTCAATTTCCAGAGTCAGGTACCTCCGCAGTTCATCTTTTGGTACCACAACTCGAGAATGATCAACTATGACACACAGCGTGGGGGCATCTCTGTGGAGATCGACAGTAAACCTCGAGTGAGATCCCGCCTCACCATCTCCGGTGCTCGTCTTGACGACTCCGGCAATTACACCTGCGACGCAGCGAACACAGAGCCTGACAGCATCACTGTGTACATCACACAGGGTAGGTGTGGCGACTGAGTACATCGTAGAGTGTAGCATCACTGTGTACATCATACAGGGTAGGTGTAGCGGCTGTATACATCGTGGGTGTAGCGACTGTGTACATCGTAGAGTGTAGCATCACTGTGTACATCGTAGAGTGTAGCATCACTGTGTACATCACACAGGGTAGGTGTAGCGACTGTGTACATCGTAGGGTGTAGCAACTGTGTACATCGTAGATAATGCAACAGTACTGTGTACATCGTAGAGTAGCATCACTGCCTATCATACAAGGTAGATATAGCGACTTTGTACATCACATAGTGGATGCAGCACAGCTGTGTATGCCATGCAAATTAGTACAGCGCTTGTGTACGTGAGTTCAAGGAAACAAGGAAATAATGCATTTGTGTGTATCCCAGTGCGAATATTCGACTGAAACTGAATCCAGTTTTTATCGTATTTCTCTCGAGAAAAACAAATACATTGTACTTCAGTTTAAAATATTGCATTTCATGTATATAGAAATTACTATCTGTGCAAAACAAAAGTCACAAACCCACATACGAGAGAAAACATCGGGTTCAGCTCGAAAACAAATATGTGCACACAATTTCAAGAATTAGAAGCAACACTACATCGTCCGCCAGCACGATATTACATGTGAAGTAATTTTACCTTGCAAGATCTCGTAAGCTGAAGTGGCAATGACAGCTCACCTATGCAGGCGAGAGTAATTCGAGATACGCCGTGAATAAATTTTATGAAACAAAAAAACTCAACACGAACAACTGAATTAGTAGTTTTTGAAAGCTGGATGGAAATGGAATGATTGTATCAGCAAAGTACCCGAGTTTGAACAGATTTCAAAGTACTGACAGCAATTTATACAACATTGCGAGTCTCAAATGAGTGATGTTTTGGTTAATGCTAACACTGAAACTTACGCAGATGGTCAAACAGAATATTTAGGGTAACGTTAAAATTGGAATTCATGCAGGTCATGCTGAATTATTTTTAGGTCAACACCAAAATTGGCACTACAGTAGAACGTCATACGGCGCCTAAAAATTGAGCGTTATTTTTTCTAAACAAGTAAAGATTTAAATAAATGAGATTATAAAGATTGACACAGCATCACAATTAAATCTGACTCCTCTGGCTTATACTCCGTCTAATAATAAAATTCTAAGGCAGATACACGTACAAATTTCTGAGTGGTAGAGCCCAACAATACCAAAACTTTCGCAGCACTCGTGATGTTATTCATAAGAGCTCAAGTCCAGAACACATTTTTACTCTGGTTTTGGCAAAGCACCAACTATTCATAAATATAAATGAAGTACGGGAATCTTTTTTCGTGAGTGCGAGATACAATTTTTTTTTCTTTTTTTTATGTAAGGGCATCTACCCACACTTTTGTAGCATCAATTTTCTTTTAGATAAAAAATTTGCATTGACGGAGCTTCTAGCATTTTTTGGGAAAATCTCACTGGATTTTTTTTTCCTTTTTCCTACAGTCAACCAAATCGCAGCGGTGCAGCCCCGGGACGTCGAAACTGCAGGGTCCTCGAGGGGACAACCGTCCAAATTAATCCTGGGCCTATCCGGTCCCCTTCTGGGGCTGGTGCTGTTGGTGTTCCTTTGTGGAGTTACTAGTGAATACAGCCCCAGCGGGAAACGTGGTCCCAAAGAGAACCACAGCTCCCGTATAAAATGTAGCCCTAAAACAGAAAATATTTCCAATAAAAAATGTCTGCGGGAAACTGATTTTGATGTTAGTGAATTTAGCAATTTACTGAAGAATTTTGAAGTTTGCAGTGAAAAAGATTCAAAAGGTACAACACTTCTAGGAAATTATGACTCAAACAACGAGCGTGATTTGTGCGATGAGCGGCAAAACTGTGACCCAGAGGAGATACTTGAATCCCTAAGCAAGTGTTCTCTCTGTATTGTCAGTGACGCTTTTGGCAAGTCCCAGAAGGAGCACGTTCCCCCTGGACACAGCGTTACCCCCAGTTATAATGGCAGCCAAGAAAGCGACCGCAGCAATTGTGGCCTAACTGACGGCGGTGGCAAGTGCCGACTAAATGGCAAGGGACGAAGATCCAACGCAAATTGTGGCAGTGACGGGTCACAGACCAGCCGCTTCTCCCGTGCCCAAGACGTAACCACTGGAAGACTGCAAGCCTTTGAGAGTAAAACTGAAGTATTCGAAATAAACGAATGGCGCTACTGCAACAACTCCATAATATGTTATGGCCACATAAGGAAGATGCACAGCGAACGAGAATTTCAAAGAAATTGTTCTGATCTTCCGAAGTTTTTTTCAGTTGCAGGGACTGAAACAGGCACGTCATCGCAAATATTCCTTGAATGACTGTTCTAGGAATTGCAATTGCTGTAAAGAAGTAGGATATCAAATTATGGCTCGCGCTGAATGACGTGATAGCTTCAATTTCAGCTTCCTGTAAATACAAATTCCTCTATAAATTTAATTTGTGTAATGCAATAACCATTGTAGTTCGACCGATCTTGTATGTGTAGTATCTATTTATTGAATGTTATGCCGAAGAATAATCTTAAAAGTTGGGGTAATACATAAGCGGAAAGCCTTAAAATTACATAACCGCCATATTCTATTATACATGAACACTTTGATGTGAACAAATATTAGTTTCTACTAAGAAATAAGCAGAAAATTGCTTTCGATATAGCTTTCTCAGAGGATTTAAAAGATCTCACGAAGTTCTTCGAGGAGACTAAATTGCGAATTCCTGAAATTCTAATAAAGCATTCGGGCAAATTAATTTTCATGATACACGAAAGTAAAACAGCAGAAAGTCTCTCGGCACAGCTCTGATGAATTCCAAAGACTCAGAAGAAAGAAGCGTTTTTAGGAGAAAGTTTATACTGTGAATATAATGTGGTAGGAGGGATGTTGTTAGACGTGTCGGGAGATGTGAATGGAAGATGGGCAGTGGATATGGAAGAAGATTAACGTAAGATAAGCGTGGACGCAACGGAAGATGGAACAGGAAAAGTGGCAGTGAGTGTAGAGGAAGATTAACGTGACATAAGCAAGGATGTGACGGAAGATGTAACAGGAAAAGTGGCAGTGAGTGTAGAGAAAGATTAATGTCACATAAGAAAGGATGTGACGGAAGATGTAACAGGAAAAGTAGCAGTGAGTGTAGAGGAAGATTAACGTGACATAAACAAGGATGTGACGGAAGATGTAACAGGAAAAGTAGCAGTGAGTGTAGAGGAAGATTAACGTGACATAAGCAAGGATGTGACGGAAGATGCAACAGGAAAAGTAGCAGTGAGTGTAGAGAAAGATTAATGTCACATAAGCAAGGATGTGACGGAAGATGTAACAGGAAAAGTGGCAGTGAGTGTAGAGAAAGATTAATGTCACATAAGCAAGGATGTGACGGAAGATGTAACAGGAAAAGTAGCAGTGAGGGTAAAGGAAGATTAACGTAAGATAAGCGTGGACGCGACGGAAGATGTAACAGGAAAAATTGGCAGTGAATGTAGAGGAAGATTAACGTGACGTAAGCAAGGATGTGATGGGAGATGTAATAGGAAAAGTGGCACTGGTATGGAGGAAGATTAGGGTAAGATAAACGGGGATGTAACGGGGATGTGATGATAATGCGATGGACAATTTGGCGGAACATGTACATGAAATTTCGCTGCGTTTGTAGCGGTAAATGCGAAACGAAATGTGACAAAAAAGAGGCAATAGAAGTGTTTTAAATGGAGCTGATGATGTTACAAGAGTCGAAACGTAGTTGAGCTCGAAGTTGCAGAGACCATTGAATGCAAGCCCAAAACGTTGTGGTGCGTCAAGACAATTCAATAATTCAGATGGGTTGTCATAAAGCTCCACGGCGATTCATTTTTGATTTCCCAGCTACAGATAAAGCTCATTTTAATTAGGTATTCTTTAGACATTTATACTGTCGTTGAAGTCGACGAGCACGATTTAATCAAAATAAGCAACCCGGAGGAATGTAGTCCTTATTGAGCTTCTAAATTGTTTGATGATCCTAATTAGTTTTCGATGCTTCAAATCAGTTACATTGACCAACGCTTGTATTTCCAAAGAACCATTATAATTATCAAAGCACGAGGGAGAGCATTTGTCATAGTTGACTTATATGCCTTCGAGTAGAAGAGCAGAATTTTTACCTTAATGAACACGAAAGCAGATTTACGCAGACCTGCAATAGATGGCAGGAATCAATTTCAAAGGTGGATTTTTTATTCCACAACAGCCCGACATGAGGCCAAACAAAATCAATTTCCAGGTGAGTTAAAGCGACGTTTGGGGGTAAATGATCCAAAACAGTGGAGGTTCTATGTAAGAAGCTGTAGGGCCGCGGTTCGTACCCCAAAAAGCCACCCTCCTTCGGTACTCTATTCGCCCTGAGGGTACGAGGGTAATTTGATCTCCTTTTGAAGGATGGCCAGAGAACATCCAGGATTGATTGACACAGAGGATGTGAGGGTTATATCAAAAGATGCGTAACTGTACATTTGATGGTAGAGAAAATAAAAAAATTGTATTTATATATATTTGATGTATTTTATAGTTTGAAGAATCTTTTAGTAACTTTATTTCGTCAGAAAACTTTTGAAACTACTGCCTAGTGTTAGCCAAAAACCACGAGCAGCAGAAAGATGTCCAGCCAACAGTGAATTATTTCGGCTCGAAAAAAGTCTAATAATGCATTCATGCGTATGAATTCACGCAAAAGCTTATCTTTGAATATTTACTATTTTATCACCATATATTTGAGTACCAATAAGCACATTTTCAGGACAAAATTCAGTGAACAGAGTTATTGCTTCATTTATACATCCAGGTTCCATTTACATATCTCTCAACACTCGTGTTGTTCATAAAGGGTAAGTTATATTGCGCTTCTTGGCGAGACAAGATTTTCTCTCCTCCCGTATTGTATAAGATGCCTTCAGACATTAGGCCGTACTGCAAACTGCAACTATATTTTCACAACAATTAATCAAGGATGCCTAATTTTTATAGTCCATGTACGTTTGGGAACGATGGCTACGCCCCGGATCTTCGTATGAAGGGAAGTTCATCACGGCATGCGCTTGAACGCCCGCTTTAGTTCTGTAGTAACCCTTCAATCCACTATCTCTACACAATTAATTGTAAGTAATTTATGAGTACTACACTAGAATTCATACGTGCGTACTTGCTTATGACACCACTACTGTACATGAAGCAAAACAATTTCTGACAGCAGTAGAACTAAAATTCCAGCCCGCGCAATGCAACATTATTTTCGTTTGTTGAAAGAGAATGAGAGCCTACCGCTACTTCACACAATGTTAGTTCATTAAAGTTCAGGAGAGGCACAGCAAGTTTTGTCTAATTAGGCAAACTCAAGTACGGCGAATGAAGTCACACACACCCCGTCATTCAGAAGCTGCGTACAAATCAAGTGCATCTTGAGAGACAGTTGAACCTTCTCACTTTTCTGTTATTGTCTTACTTCAGACGTACTCTTATTGTTTCAGGTACACTCGTATTGTTTCAGGTACAGTTGTATTGTTTCAGATGCATTGTATTGCTACAAGCGTACTCTTATTACTTCAAGCGTAGTTAAATTGACATAGGCGTACTTGTATTGCTTCAGGAAACCTCGTATTGCTTCAGACGTCCTCGTATTGCACTGTATTGTAGGGTGCTCCTCCATAACTTCCGTTTTTCCGAACAAAGTGCTTTAAAAAAGGAAGTTATTTTGCCGTATCCTGTACTTGTATTGATTTGGCATTATCGTTACTTGTATAACGTTGAATGCCTATTGCTTCTAGTTTTATTTCAAGTATATTATCTCGCGTCTAATGTGACAGGGATATTCCTTCAGAACTATTGTTTCAGGTACACAGCGCTCAAAACAAAATAATGAAATCATGAAAACTATTTTCTTTATAAAACCGTCATACTCTGTGCTCTGCTATGATATATATATATATATATATATATATATATATATATATATATATATATATATATATATATATATGTAATCGACAGGTAGTTATTTACTGCAAGAAAAAAGAGTTCAGCTACTGTACTACCCCCAAATCTTTTCTTCTAATATGAAGAAAAAGTGTCAAAGTACGATAAATTCAAACAGCGTTCAAAATGATGCTTGAACATTTTTCAAACTAATTGACCAAGGAATAAATGACGCGCACGGACCACGAGAAAGTCACCCATGGCTTCCGTGAGGCGATTTGCATGGTCCGCAGACTAGTCCAGTTGTTGCAATTTGCATGGTCCGCGGACTAGTCCAGTTGTTGCAATTTGCATGGTCCGCGGACTAGTCCAGTTGTTGCAATTTGCATGGTCCGCGGACTAGTCCAGTTGTTGCAATTTGCATCGTCCGCGGACCAGTCCAGTTGTCGCGATAAGTTGTTGAAATGACCAAATCAGTGTCATTTGTGAACACTTAGAACAGCTTAACTTCATGTAAAGTACAATTAAGGGAAGAATGTTTCACAAAGTTATTAGGAAGCAGCAGTTTAATGTCATTTTATCTACATACTTTTTTAAGTTCAGTACGATTCAGAAATGTATACCTCTAAACTGAATACACGTTCTACCTGTTTATTCGGAGACCACAATAATTAGTGGTAACAGAAGGAAATCCCGTACACAAAATTGAATAATTTGGAGAATATAAGTAAATTGATTTGATACATTTTAACACACCATTATGTGTTAAAGGTACATATTCATGCGATATTTTAAAACTCTACGATTGTGAAGCGTATGCTTTTAGCGCTGGATGAAGAGAGGATTTTAATTCGCAAACATGAAAAGACTCTAGAATGTGAGGGTCGAGTATCAGAAAAGCATAGGATGAGTACAACACATAATATTTAGCACCTTCAATTGTTAGTTCAATGAACTATAAAACTATGAGATGATTTGTGTGATGTTGCTTTAAATTTGAATGCAGAAAGGATCAAGGAATATGTTCTGCTTGTTATAACACATGCGCTAGTAGGATATCATTATGCTCTTTGTTCGATACACAACACTGTTTCTGTGTATTGATCATTAACATTGTTGATTTTCGCTCTCACGGCATCCTGTAAGTTATTGAACAGAGCTCACGAAGTATAAAGGAAGAGACAATATTTAATATTGCAAGAAGGGAAATTTCAAATAAGTCAGTAAAGAAATGGATTGGCATGAAATCATTACACGAGAATATAAATCATTCGCTGAATCTCTTTTTAAATTCGTTACAATTTAGGACGCTGTGGAAAATAACAGTAGCTTCACAAAAAAATGCCAGGGTATATAATAATTTGATTTGTTTCTATTACTCAAAATGCCACGCGAGAGCATGGACCGCGGAATGAACTGCAGCAATGAATATTTAAAAACAGAAAGAAAACCTCGCGATCAGATAAAATTAAGGCACATGAATTGTAGGCTTGGGAAATAACGTCACTCACCTCGGGATGAAAAAGACAAATTGTGGGTATGTAAATGCTGATGGGAAAACCGGAGTTTTAAACACAAGGTTTAAACTATACAAAGCGTTTCCATCTTTATTTTGACTAGAAAATACTCTCATCGCAGAATTGAGATGATTTCACGCAAAAGAATTCATCAGGGTATCTTTTTAGGTCATTCAAGAAATTGAAACTTATACCATTAAGACTATTCTGCTAAGACCGAAATAAATGATCATCCGAAGGAGCAATATCTGGTGAATATGGAAGGTGGGATTACACATCCCAGCCAAGCTGCAGCAATTTTTGACAGGTTTCAAAAGAAACGTTTGGTCTGGCATTAGCCTGATGGATCACTGTAAACTCGTATATTTCTTTGGTTGCTTGTGATGGGTTTTCCTCTATGGAAATAGAAAAACATCAGATGTGCTCTAAACGGAGATGTAGTCAAATTTTATTTTCCAAACTCAATCATGTTCTTAATGTGGCGAAAGATGAACTACTAAAAATCGGCACGAACTTTCCGAACAAGCCAATACTAATATCAAACAAAAATTGTGCGCTGAAATACATAAGCGATATTGTTGGAGATATACTGCTGTTTTCTTTCTGCAAAGTACGCTAACGGGAGCAAAACTTTTAAAATTCTGACAGGAAGTAAAGCATTGCGACTAGATTGAATACGAAGCGCGTGTTGGAAAATGTGAGATCAAAAGTTTTGGAATCGCTCAGTTTTTCTTGAAAACATCAGAAAAACTGAGCGATCATGAATAATTTTTCGCGATGCAAGCGCAACTCCTAGATACATTCTTATCTGAGGCCTCTTTACGAAATTTAAATTTGACAAAACCAAGTTAAAGGGCGAGTAGCTCTTCTCATCCCTAATGTTCGTTTTCATGGCGGCAAATGAACTTGGAATTGACTTTTGAAATTTTCTGACGTAAAGTTGAGCTGAATTGAACAGTCAAAAGTCATGTATCGAAATTGAAGTTTACAATTAGTGCTGCATTTTGAGACATGAGACTATGTCCTCTATAATAATATTACATTTAGAAATGAAAACAAGAACAAATTGAATTTTTTATGCATGCCATTACAACCATGGCAACCTAAACCCTCGGTCTAATTTTCCAAATGGATTCTGCTACGATCGGGAAGCTATTTTTACTTTCCATTTAGTTAATATTTTCCTATTAGATCATGATATTTCGAACAGCTTTTTCTGCAGAGCAAAGTTTGAAATAGGAGAGAGAATTTCTATAAACAAATACATTCCGAGAATCCCCATATCATTACAATTTAAGATTCTCGGCTGTCCGAACATTCGTCTCGGTAATTCACACTCAAATTAGCGGCTTCTACAAGGATTAATGTTTTCTGGGTAGCAACTGTCAGCTGTTCGTCACGGTTAAGCCACAATCTAAATGACAATAAAAGGTAGATTGATCAGACGACCCCCACGCGATGCGTCACTCTTCATTTTATACGCAGACGACTCAAGTTTATTAATGATCAAAAGTAAGAGATTGCCAGCTAGCATTAACAACAGCGTAACGGTCTTTACAAAGAATGAGTTTGACACACAAATACCATGCACACTGCCAGAGCAGCAGGGGAAAGTGATAAGTACTTAACGTATTAAATAAAGTTCTTGGTTCATGGTATCCGGTACGCAATAAATAAAATATCTTGAGTCAGACACGTGGGAAAATGTGTCACACGTGGGAATGATTCTGTGCCCATCCTAGACCACAAATATCGTCTCGAAATAGAAACCAAAAATTATATGATTCTGACAGAGACGAATTAATCTCGTGCGATGCAATGGAACAGCATCTGCGTAGTAGCCATTGTTTTGCTTCCTGTGTTATGCACAACGAACTTGTTTCGTGTTTACTAGAAGTCCTGAGAGCTACCAGTGAGTTTAAGGTTTCCACGTGCCCTTCCTTACGCTGCCGTCAACCAAGAGCAGGGTGAACTACTTTGGAAAAAGTTCGTTTTAAGAACAAGGAAGCTATGCTGAAATGAGAGGTTGCAGAAGATTCTGCGTCTATGTTGAAATTAAAAAATAATTTTAGGGCATTTTATTACTACATTTTTGGTGAGAAATCCTCATTTGAGTGAAAAACGAATTAGTTTTGGCATTATACATGATATATAGAAATAAACAGCTAAAAAAACATGGTAGTAAATTCAAGGTTCGAAATGTCGATTGCTTACTAAAGTTTTACTCATTTTTATGTTTCTGAAAAGAAAAGTTTGTGTCTCCTAATGAAAGAACACAAACCAGCACGCTACGAGCTGAATGTTAATGGATGATGTGCCTGCTAGAGCTAACACTAAAGTCTGAGTTGGCGGAAACATTTGCACACAATAAAGGAACGTCAATAATAAGATACTAAAATTTCGTGCATATGTCAGTCCTTTGGCGACTGACAGGAGCTCCGGCTCTTGCTGCCAGCCGTTGTGTTCATAATAAACAGAGTTAACTTGACGTACTGTGAAAACAGCTGTAGCGAGAGGAACCAAATGTCGTGTTCACAACAAGAAGAGGTAACTTGCTGTGTTGTGAACATACCGAGAACTACTGTGAGCAGGGAAATAGTTAAATTGAATAACAGTAAAATAAGGATTATAAGGCAATAGAAAAGAGCCGTTTGGTCCATTATTCGGCTGCTACCCAAGTCCCATACCGTCTAAAGTAAAGTTATCAACCATGCACGTACACTCCAATCACGTAAGCCAATTCAGACACGTACACGAACTTCACTGACGCACAGGCATTTCAGTCAGGTGCATGTATCACAATCGTACACTGACCCCTGGAGTTCGAGACATAGAATTAATACGTTATCGCACTATGGGGTTTGTAATCCAATATTTGTCAAGACGATTTTTGAAGGTGTTCACAGTGCCAACAGAAACGATGGTTTCGGGCAGCTAGTTTCAAGTTGCAGCAATTTTGATGGGACAGAAGTTTATAGCTTGGGATGTCATGAAGTTTCTTATTATTCGTTTCTGACCGTTATTTTACATTTGCACGTTACCGTCTCTTTCGAAAAGCTCTTCCAGGGTAACATCGTAAGGTCGTTGAGGTACTAATAGGTCTCGATGAGTTGTTCACGCAGTCTTTTTTGTTCTAAGGAGATAAGTCCAAGGCGCTGAAGACGTCTTTCGTAGTTGAGATTGCGGAGTTCTGAAATGATTTTCGTTGCTTTACTCTGAATTTTCCCCATTTTATTAATATCTCTTCGTAGAGTAGGAGACCAAAGTTGCACTAAATATTCGAAATGCGGCTGGACTAGTGCTTCATAGAGCGGTAATATTATATTCTTTGACTTGTATTCGAAGTTGCGTGCAATGAAACCAAGAATCCTGCTCGCATTTCGGAAGTTTTATTCCACTTGTCATGTTTGATATTTTCAGTAACAATATCACCTAGATATCTTTGTTGCCGCACTGCTTCAATACGTATGTCATTCATCTTGTGTTGAAAATGCCGGTTATTTGCACCAACGTGCATTACTCAACATTTATCAATGTTTAAGCTTATTTACCAGGTTTCAGTCCATTGTAGAAGACGGTTGAGGTCTGATTGGATGGTTACTCCGTCCTTTTGGTGAATGCTTTGTGACAGAGTTTCGTTTGATCGATGAATTTGTCGATTTTACTGATGATTTCCACATCAAGGTTGTTGATGTAGATGATGAAGAGGAGCGGATCTAAAACGCTCCCTTGGAGGACTCTTGATGTTACGTGCGTCGAATCACTGGTTTGATAGTGAATCATCATTCGTTGATTACGAGTATTAGTAGTTTTTGTGAAAATCAAAAAACTGATTCACAAAAATTTAATCAGTAGTATTAAGAGCAAATCTTCCTTCTGGTGAAAGTTCATATTTATTTTTAAAGTGCATGATTTTAGAGTCTGTGTAGGGGAATCATGCCTCGTCATTTATGTTATTCGTGGAAAGCCAGATCGTTCCCAGGTTTTTGTATATTATAGATGTTTGATTTACATTAAAATGTACGAACTTATGTATGTCTGCACTGTCATTTGTATAGTGTAAAGAATCATGAAATTTTGCTGTTTGGATGTGTTTACATGCAAACTATGTATATACTGTAAATACTGAGTGGAAAGCCCTTCAAACCTGTTCAAATTATATAGTTTCATACACAAAAATTGGATTTAGTTATTATTTCATTACGCAATGTGGAATACTTACATTTTATCACCCGGTGCATCTACATACATTTAGCGTTTTTTGGCTTCACAAAAATTGATGCTGTTAATATTAAAGAGTACTGCTTTTTACAGTAGTATGCAATTTCTCAGCCCAGAGTAAAAATTATTTAGATTACAAAATTTGATAGCATGTTTTAGGCGCTCGCTGGAAAGTCTAAAAGAAAGTTTTAAATTTCCTTTTTATGCTATTTCATTAAACAGTATCATGAGATAGTTTTGAATTGGTATAATTATTTGTGTGCATTACGCTTTCGCAGGGAGCAAATGTAAAATGTAGATGTTTAGATTACGATGATATGAGATCGCTTTGCCTGAAGGAGAATAGCTTAAAATGCTATAAATAATTCCTCTCGGACGTGAGGTCGAAAAGTCCCTTTTATCTCACTGTAAGACACCGTGTGGCTGTATACTATCGTGTATATATGTTGTAGCTGTAACTAAGTAAATATTAGGCCGTATATTGCGATGGTTTCCATAAAATTATTCGTATCCAAGACCTTTTACTGATGCCTTTTTACCTCGTTTCATTGTGTTACAGAAAACCATAGATTGTCTTTCAAATTTCGTATCCAGCACAACAGTAACTGGAGATAAACATTCTGAAAAAAGTGAAAAAACCAAGTCCAGGAGAAAAAAATAACATAAATGGCCAATTACGAAGCTCGCCTAATGAGCCTTCTTCCTCGCGAAAATTTCACATTTGCTAATTGTGGATTGCAAGAAGATATTGCAATGTATAGCACCCATTCCTACGTACTTTTTGCTGCAAATTATTCATGGATATAAAGAGAAAGTTTTTGGTAGAAAAAATGGGGACCGTCAGGAAGAAGATCCTTTTCCGCATTATTCTTAAATATGCGGGCTGCAGGCAAAAGATTTTATAAATTCCGCTGCCGATTCTTTTAGATGGGGTTATTGCAATGTTATTGAAAGGGCTTGCCCAGAATTTCAACTCAAACAATGCGATCGTAAGAGCGAAAACCGTGTGCTAGTGGCAACACAAGGGTGCCATGCTGTAGTGTCTCGGTTTCCCCAGCTCAATGTAACAGGTGAGAGAACAAGCAAATGAGTCTCAGGAGACGGAAAATGGACAGAGAAACCAAAAGTTAAGCTCTCGTGCGACTAGCGCAGAGATCTACCCAAGACAGAAAGCCCGAAAAGAAAGGAAAACTCATATTTCCTAAATCAGAGAACTAAACCCGTGACAAGCTCCTGTAAAAAAGTGTTGCTGATGTTTTATCGGTGAAGTAGAGGCAACACATGTATGTTATTACAACACCGTATAAAAACT